>CM039529.1:20516413-20679798 GCA_022433055.1 Begonia peltatifolia
CTCTCTCTCTCTCTCTCTCTCTCTCTCTCTCTCTCTCTCTCTCTCTCTCTTTTGTTCGTACTTGAGTCTCCTAATTGGAGTCATGCCTTAATATATAAACAAAAAAAAAAAAAAAATCAAAAGACAGTACATTGAGCTTAGCAGATTTGTGAATGATGCATGTTCTAAACATTAATCAGCATTTATTTTCTATCAGCTTGCTTCATGTGGCAGTGTTTCTTTGGAATCATCATATGAGAAGGCGTCCAAATGTATCTATTCATCTACTTCACTATATGAACATAGCAGATTCTCAATCATTACTCGATATCTCAGCAGATGGTATTTTGTATCAAGTTTAGCATTTTGTGAGGTATGCAAATTTTTCCGAATTTTTCTCGACTCAGATGCTCTTGATGATCAAAATTCCCTGCATTCTAATCATATGTGATCAAAATTCCCTCCATTCGTGAAAAGGCTGAATTGCAAAGTTCATCTTTCTTCCCAGTATCTACTCATTCTGCACTGCTCTAACTCTAATTTGTTTCTTATTGTTCTCTAGTTTCCATCTTTTCATCATTGTTGGCTGAGGAAACCACGATTTTGCGACGTTATTCCGGATGAATTCTGTTACCTTTTACCATAAATCTCTGCACTTTGCAATGTCTATATTTGGACGATATAAACTGCATATTTTAAGGAACTTAGAAGTGTTTATTCTGATCTTTGACTCACGCTAGTTAACATTTGGTTCAAAACATCTGGAATGTGTGTGGAATTGGTTTAACTTGCTCTGTTTTTTTGTCAGAGATTATCTACAGATTTCTACATCAATGATAGCAAGTCTGGGTCAAGAGTCATGGTACAAGCTGGTTCCGGTTGTAAAGTAATTCCTCTTGTGAAGGAAAACTCTCTCGTCAACACGACAAAACAATGCAGACCGGTGTCTTCTTCTCTTACAAAATGGTTACAAGACCGAAATCTTTCGACCGAACCCCGACCACTACTCCTCAAAGAAGGGTGAGTTAAGCCCGTAAATCTAAGAAAATTAAACAAGTTCAGGATTCGCCTTAAAATGTTATTTTTCGCAGATATGTTCAAGAGGGCGACCCGGTGACTGTAATTGGAAAGCTGCATAAAAATAATGGTGTTTTGATGATTGTCCAACCAGGAGATGTGATATCCACAGGATGCGTGTGGAAGAAGCTTCTTCTTCCTGTCGAGGCTGATGGACTGATTCTGGCCGCTTGATCCACCTTTGCCCACACTGCCTGAATGTAGTTCCCTGACTTTACAGATATAAGTTAGCTTTGAATCCCAAGACATTTTACCTGTAAATGTATGTTGATGAGTTAGGTTCTTACTTTTGACCGGGGATATGTTTATGTCCAGTTTTCTGTCTGAGTGGATGATTATTTATGTTGGGTGACAATCATTTACTTGAATTCTTGCGTATGGAAGAGAAATAACCGAAGTACTTTCAAATGTCTATTTCGTGCTACCAAATAGACTTCGATTACTCGAATTATGTTTTCATTGGGCTGATAGATTCGAATTACAAATCTTCTTTGGGATTCTCTTTCCTGCGTAAAATCGCGTAAACTCAATTAGCAAAATTTGTAATTGTGTTTTGGTCAGCGTGATGAATTTCTCTTATGCACTTAAATTTTTTTTCGAAGGAGTTCTTTTCACGTTAAATCTCCGTACTTAGTTTTGTATTTTGTTTTCTACCTCCTTTTTAAGTTACAAACAATTTCGCTCAAAGCTCTATATTGTTCGATTTTGACCTCGAGGGGGGTGATAAGGTACATGAAACATATTTGAGGGCTGCTACGCACACCATGCTTTGTGCATAGGACTTGAATCTCAATTAGTTATTGGCCTCACCAGTCACCACTGAATCAGCATCAGATTGGAATGTTAACGTAAACCACGGCTCAAGATATGTTCTACCTCTCTAACGTACGGATGTTTGGTGTTATTTCTTTTACCTTTTACCTGAATCCTGTATAAGCGCTCAATGATGTAATTAGAATCAATACGTATTGAAGGTCACTAAAATACAAAATACCGATTTCTTGTTTTCCTACTTCTCTCCTGTATTACATTTCCAAAATTAGTAGTATTGGAGCCAGAAATTATAAGTTTGAATTTCGACAAAATTAAAAATTAATTTCGCTTAAAAGACTAATAAAAAAGATTGATTAAAAATGTTAAAAAAATATAAATAATTAAATTATTGTTAAACCATTATCTTAACTTTTATAGGATTGTTGGTAAGTTGTGACCAACCACACGTGATAGTCAACGAAAAGTTAGCATCCACGTGGTCCTAGAAATAGGCATAAAGTGTCATCGTAAGTATGATTTTGGCATCTTGGAACTGTCTCTTTATTGTCAAAGGAAATGTACAATCTTAAACTATAATCCACCTCAAGTGGTAGCCATGGTTGGAAAATCAGAATCCCCCCACCTTGAGAACCAACGTACCCACCACTTGCATCTTATTCTTCCACAGTCTCCCAATTAAAAGTATAGTTTTTTTTTAAAAAAGAAAAAAAAAAAAAGGGGTCTTTCATCCTCGTCGTCTAGCTTTGATGGCGGTTCTTATGGGGGTTGCCATGGCCGGAGGGGGTGTTTGAGAGGGTGAGGTGGACACCAGGATCGTGGTGAGTGCAAGAAGAATTGAAGAGAATTGAATTGTTAACGCCTTGAACATTGCTGTTAGTGAATGTTGTGAATGGCATTTTGTTGTAGTCTTCCCTGACCTTCTCTTCTCTCCCGGTTCCCTCTGTAAAAAGATGGCCGCCACCCCTTTTGTACACATACTGTTTGTTATGTCCTCCATTTTCGTGCTTATTGGAGGTCATTGTGATTTCCATCAAAGCTCCCCTGTTTTCTCCTGCAAGCGTCATCACCTCCATTCCCTTCTTTTCGTACTCCACAGCCTTTTTCTGCTTCATTTTCTCTTTCTCTTCGTCTTTTTTTGAAACTTCCGGATCAGCCTTCTGATGATGCTTAACCGAGGTAGTATTCTGGGCTGGCTTTTCTGGTGTGCTCTTAGGGAGGAGCACTGTTTTCTGATCAGACTCTGGTGGGAACTTTGATTCAGGCTCGGGCTGATCAGGCTTTAACTGGGAGGGCGGAAGAACCAGCGGAGAAGGTGGTGGAGCCGTGGGTTTAGGCTTTGGAGACTGATATGGTGTTTTTGATGGAGTTTTTATCAATTTCGGAGATGGTGTAGGGGTAGTTACTGGCCCACGAACAGCAGCGTTGATTGCAGTTGTGGAAGCTCTGAGAAGAGGAGTAGTAGGTGCAGAAACTCTCGGTTTCGGAGAAGGGGGTACCGAAAAAGTAGCTGTTGGAGGCAGAGACGTGGGTGGTGGTGAAGCTGCTTCAATGGCTGGAGGGCTAAGCAATGAAGAAGCTCCTACATCAGCTTTAATAGCAGGAGACGGAGGCAACGAGGACGAAGAAATAGAGACTCTGGCAACCGGTAGCGCTTCTGGTATCGGCACTGGTATAAATGCCGGCGGCGGCGGTTCAGACAATGGCACAGGAACCAGTACTGGTAGAGGTGGAGGTGGAGGCGGAAGTGGAGGTGGAGGGGAGAATAGTGTTGCTGGCTCAGCAGACTCAGATATGGGCGAGGTAAGTGGAGCCGTCGGCCTCAACGTGGGTTGAGACAAAGGCTGACGGGGCTCCACAGGTGGAAGTGCAGGTGCCGGAGCCGGAGGGATGGCTGCTCTAGAAATAGAGGCCAAACGAAGCCAAGGGCGAGCAGGACCTGGACGGGGTTGATTTTCCATGACCAACAAAGTGGGGTATTTCTGGAAGTGATCTGGTAATTCAGAGGACGAAGTTGGGTGTTATTTATAATGAAGAAACACAGGGCTGATGGCAATAGAAAGAGGAAGAAGACGAAGAAGAAAGGCATCTGATCCATGCAGAAAAAGCAGTTAAATCAAATCCCAAACAAAATCACAAGTGCTGTACAAGAATGGTTACAATAAAACAGCATGGAATGTTGGTAGATGACGGGCTCAAGAAACTGGGGAACTGCTTGGAAGAATAAATTGGAGCAAAGGGCGAAGCAAAGAACTTCAACAGGTGGGACCTCAGAATCTTTCACTTTTTATTTAATTGCGATGATTGCTTTTTCTGATAGTTGACAAATGGAGCCTCCTCCTATCAAATTAAGAGCAATGGAGAGCATCCATGCAACGCATATTATATAACAAAGACAAATAAGTCTCCCTCGTAAGTTCTACTCTACAAAACATTGCTATAAAGAGCTTGCAATATTGGGATTAGACTTTATCGTATACGTTTAATGATTAAAATTAACCTTAATAATCACTATTACAATAATTAATTGCGATTTAAAAGTTTTATATGTTTGTTTAAAAGACAGAAATCTCAGTGATATAGTGTCATTATTACATTGAAAAGCAATTTAAGGTGTTGAAATAAAAATCCTAATGGACAAATTGCCTGCAAGATCGAGTTAATTGGAACTTAAACAAATAAATTATAAAAAAAAAAACTTAAAATTAGATTTTAAGAATAATCAAATTTGACTTTCGACTCCATCTTTCGTTTAGAATTGAGAAGAAGGGTGATATGGACATATGGTTATGGGGCTTCGCTATGCATTAGTAAAAATTTATCAACCAACGAGGCGTCTACACGTGTCATCGATTAATTAAGATTATTAATTAAATTTAATTTTGGTTTGTAAATATGGTTAAACCAAAGGGCTAACTAAAAAAATAAATCAGAATTGAATTACGACTTTTAGGGGAAATGTCGAGAGAGAGAGAGCGAGAGAGAGGATGGCCGAGAGATAAAAGGGAAAAACCTCAAACACAAAATTTGTTCCTAGCATTGAGAGGAATCTTTTGATATAAAAATATTGAAGCAAAACTCAAATTTTGGGTAAGTTAGTCTCCACCCTATTAATTTATACACGGAAAAAATCAATAAATTCATGAAATAAATTGTTATAAATGTTTCTAGTTTTGAACTATGTTATGATGTTTGAAATGTTTAGAAAATGATAAGTTTTATACAAATCAAGTGGGAACAAATAAAAAATCACAAGAAACGCAAAAAGAACAAATAGGTTCAGGAGCGAGCGACACATTGGAAGTGCTAGCATTAAGACTCAATGAAACTCTCGAGAGTGGACTTCCGAATGAAAATGCAGATGACAAGATATGGTCAAGAGCAGGTGACCGCAGTTAAAGTGAGAGCGTCTGGACTTTCAAAAATAACACTTATTTTTTATGATTGAAACACATATAATGTCGAAAAAAATGAAAATAATTAAAAAAATATCTAATAAAGGTATTGGCACAATTTATAATTCATAATATAAATTGCATGGTTTATAATACATACAACATTAACATTCATAACTATAAATGTGTGAGTTAGATGTTTTGGTGTTCGAGGATTTGACACATAGATTAATATTATAGAGTGGTAGGGGTTTACACCACGGCACTATAAGTAATTTTATAATTTTCATTTTTTGTTCGAAATACAACGAAATGAGGTATTAGATAAACATTTTGCACGACTAGAGTTGTGTGTCGTATCCATGTGCAGATGATTGTTAGGCATTGATGTATACATCATGAGACTTAATGGAAGATAATAAAATGATCTTCATATGTTGATATTACATGGATGCATTGGTGTGCACTTGACATAATATTGTGTGTTCATGTATCATGATTGCATAGGGAGCACATGAATCACAATTTGGCTACCATATGACTAAATGTAGTTATCTATATGTTAGATAGACACACTTTGGTGGTCCAATGTGTATGTAAACTTTATCCATAGACGTTGCATATCTGCTAACATCATTACTTAGGTTGGTTGCGATATATATTGCTGAAAGATTAGTCATTGAAAACCATAGGCACCCATTGATATCTTTCTTGTGTGATTGTGGTCAGTCATGATATATATGAGGATCATCCTCCAGCTTCGTAAATCCTAATGAGGTAATTCGGTATCTAGAGTAGGGTAGTGGTACTTCAAAATTTAGAATGTGTGGTGATTGTTGCACATGTTGTATGTTAATATTGACATTAACATCATAACATATTAATATAATGATTATTCATATCAACATAAACACTAGCACATGTTGATATTAATGATAAAAATGAATATATATATATACATTCGATATTTGAATGTATTTGCATACATATTACGTGCATTTATTTAGAAAAGTAGCACTATAGTATCGGAAAATAACAAAACCTAGCCCTATAGAGCTCCCCATTAGTTTCCACGGTGCTAGAGCACTTATAAATTGGCTTTTACAGCATCAGCTCGGGTAAAGAAAGCTAAACAAATTGTTTTAGTGATGATTTATAAGTAAAAAAACACACTACATAATAAAGAAAACTGGAGATTCGAGAATTTTATTGGGAACAAAGCTTTTGGACGAGATGTTGTTATTAATTCTTGTGGAGAATAAGACGACACACTAAAGATGTCAAACAAGCTGAACCAGAAATAGTCTGATTTACCAATTTTAACAAGTTAAACGACACAAGCCTACCGAGTCTAATAAGTGAGTCTGAAAAAATTTCATTGCAAGTCTACTCGCGAGTCACGAGTTAAACGAGCCGATCTGGATTAATGAGTTTAACAAGACTTAATGAGCCGATGCTAACGAGTCGAGCGTATATAAATATTTTCAACTTATATTAATATAAATTATAATATAAGTTTTTTTAAAAAATTAATTTAAAATTATAATAAATATTAAAAATTATATGTCAACTATAGTTATTGATTTAATTTAAAAATTAGTTATGTTAAGTTTCAAGATATATAAAATTAAATGTATTAATAAAAAAATTATTTGAAACTATTTAATAAAAAATATCATATAAACATAATTAAAAATATTTTAACATATAAAAAGAAATTATAATTTGAAAAAATTACAAATTAAAAAAAATTACAAATTTGAAAAAAAAAAATTACTTCAAATTACAAAAAAAATTCAATAAAAAGAATATTTAGCCTTCGATATCCAAATTCGCAAACTCCTCAAGAATTTCATTATCTCGTTGTTAATCTCTCGGCTTGACATCGGTACAATCTTTGATATAAATGAGCGCATTCACAAGGTCCGGTGTAAGTATTGCTCTTAGTTAATCATAAACACGTTCACTTGCAATAAAATCATATTCCGATACGACAGTAGAAATATGAGGTATTAGTAGATCATGTGCCATTATAGAAAAAATAGAATATGTGGTCAAAATCTTTTTCACTAATCTAAAATATCAAAATTCTCATCTCGAAAAAATTAATATCGAGCTTCAAAATAAATATTGAGTTTATTTGTAAAAGAAGTAGAATAATTTTCAGTTTGTAATTCACTTTATATATCATTAATACTATATTGTTGACTAAAATTACCTACATTATCACTACTATTACTAGAATAACTCTCGGTATGTGTAGGTTGTAAATAATAATAATTAACATTAGAATATTTTGTTTCATAAAAAGTATATAAATTAACAACTCTATTTGTTATGTCATCACTAGTAATTAAAGGTGAATACATAAATTTGTAGAAAATATTGAGTATAAAACATACTTCTTTTAATTTAAATATTGGATCCATGATACATACATAAAAAAATAAAAAAAAATGTTATGTCAAGCCGAGTTCATAGGCTGGCCCACCGAGGCAACAAGCCGGCTCATTTGAGAATTGCCTGGTTCGGTACCTGGCTGGCCTAGCCAAGCCCACGAGCTCGCCAGTCTGCCCATTAAACACCTCTGCTGCAAACATAAAGATTGAGGGTAGGGGTGGACACAGACCTATTCGATTCCATCCTGAGCCCGAATCAAAACAGAACCATGCCTTCGGGATTTTTTTTTCGAAGATCGGAACTAGTTCTAGGAAGGATCGGGACCGGGACCAACCGAAAATTCGGTCAGGTCCCTGTTCCTCTCATCCTTTTTTTTTTAAACATAAAAAATTTTCAAATCAAACAACCCAAAAAATCTGAATTATTTAAAAACGTTAAACCTAAATAAAAATTCATATACATTAAACATATACTTAACAAACTAAAAGTGTAAATTCAAGTATTAAATATATAAACTAAAAATCTAAATCCAACTATCAAATATTAAAATGAAATGTAAAAAACTAAATTCACATCCAAAATAAATCTAACTGTGTAATATACAAACTAAATACAACTATCAAACATTAAAATAAAATCTAAGAAACATATAAACGCATTAATCAACATAAATTTATCAACCTAAGAACATATAAACTTCCTACATTAATCAAACAAATCAATCAACAGCCAACAATTTATCAAACACATTAAATTAATATGTAAAATTAATAACATATTTTCACATTCATTGTATACTTTCACGTTTCATATTAAATTGTTTGGTTAACTTGACCAAATCAACCTCTATCAACAGAGTTGCCTCGAAGAACAAACAAACCATCTCTTATGTTCTTAACCCAAACAACCATCATCATCTCTAATTAATCAACCAACCAATCAACAAAAATGAACCTTAATTTATCAACCAACGTCCAAACAGTGAGCAGCAAAAAAAAAAAAAAAACCTTAATTTTTACTTGCACAAAAATTACACAATACACATACAGTGAGGAGCGAGGACGGCGAGCCGAAGACAGAGGTGAGGCGAGGCCACCAGACGAGCCGTTGACAGAGGCTAGCTGAAGACAGAGCATGGAGATGAAAACAGAAACAGAGCAGGGAGCAGGGGATAAGGAGGACGGAGACAGAGATAGATATGGAGCACAGTGGAGCTTTGCATCTTGTGAATCGGAGTCGGGAGCAGGACGTTGGTTGCTGGGGACGGGAGTCGCTCAGGAGTCGGGAGTTCGGCTCTTGCTCGATGCTCGGGAGTTCTTGAGTTGAAGATTCTGTCTTCAGATTCTGAACTCTAAAGTTTAGAGTTCAATTCATTGAATTTAGAGGGTTCAGGTTGAGGTTGAACCGTTCAGCAAAAACGAGTGGGATTTTATTTATTTTTTAACCTTTGATCCGGTTCAGAATTTCAGAATTTTGGGCTATGGACCTAGGACCAGACCGAAGACCGATGGAATTTTAGCATTTAGATCGTAGATCAAACCGTGGTTCAACAATTTGAGACTAAAACCATCAGTCCGATCTAGTTCTCGGGACCTGGTCCGGTCCTACCCACCCCCAATCGAGGGCACAAAACTAGTTTTATTTCTCTATCTAGTTTATAGATTTTGTCTATCGCTTTCATGAGAATTGATTATCATATCTTTTCAGTTAGTCGTGCTCTTGCAATTATTATCTAAATGGGTTATGATTTGAATCAAGTATGTAGTTTAATGAAAGTTTTATGTTTTTTTCAATTATGTTCTCTACTATTGAGTTGACTATTTTATTTTTGGTTGATTGATTATCTAATTAATTAGCTACTAATTAGATTGATGTTACAACAGATAAAGAATTTGGAAAAACAGTATGCGTATTAGATATGGATAAACGATAGGGATATATACCTTGAGTTTATATACAATAGGGATATACCTGCATGATGTATATAATCACGTAGAGAACCTAAACTTGATGATCTTATAGTTTTTCTTCAAATAGGGATTCAGTGAATTAAGTTACAAAAATATTCCTAATTGACTATCAGGAGGGGAGGATTTAGATAATCAACGTTTCTTGATTAAAAAACTCATATTAGGAAATGGATTGGTAAGGTAGATAATATAGTTTGGTGAAGTGTTGAGTGATAGTTATAATCCTAGGCTTGATTTCCTTAAAAGTTGCTTTTAATTTTTTTGTTTTTAATTAGTTATTTATTTTAATCCTACAAAATCACATATAGTTATTTAAATAAAACTGAAATAATTATTAAATTAATAATTATCAATTTATTGGTATCAATTATTCATGAAATCGATATCATTTAGGGTAAAATCCAAAAAATGGATCCAACTATCAGTTAGGTCAACAAAATGGATCAAACTAATTTTTTGTACAAAAAATGGATCTGCGGCAAACCGTTATGCCCCCGCGGGGGGTTTTTTGAAGAAGAACGATATGTCACATGAGGAGAACGGCAAACCATTCTCTGCAGGGACATGACCGAGGGTGAAGATCCTTCGCGCACGTGAGGGGCACGTGCACGCGGAGGATCTTCATCCTCAACCATGCCCCTGCTTGAGAACGGTTTGACGTGTTCCTCACGTGGCAAAGCATTCTTCGTCAGACCCGTGATAAATTATTGGTTGGTCACAGGCTAAACTGCAGGACAATGGCAAACCGTTCTTTTAGAACGGTTTGCCGTTCTCAAGAGCAATTTAAAGCACCTCTCCCCCCTCAATTCTCACACCACCTCTAACTCCACTCTTCTTCATCTCTCTAAAGCTTCTCAACTATTATCTTGTTTTTTTTTTTAATTTTCAGTTATTAGAGACGACAATGGATGATATTTCAATTAGAGCGAATGATTTAGACGAGCCAACAAGATTTGATGTCGATCCGTTGGTATACGCACGACACTCCTGCATATGGTGATCGTAGAGCATTCAATCACGTAGGTGGGAACGAATAAATAGAGGTGCATTCAACCTCCAGAACTCTAGACGAGGAGCTTCGAACATTGGTCGGGTTAGACATTGATGAGGGGGAAAGCATACCAGCACGTGAAGAAATTTCAATGAATTTTTTTTTTGAAAAAAATATAGTTATATAAAGGAAATTAAAGAGAAAATACTTGAATATTCTGTGCAAAATGGTTATGGCATCAAATTCCCCCAATGTGACAAGCGGCGACTGAGGGCTAAATGCATAGAGGGATGTGCATGGCAACTACATGCGTCACATATGCAAGACGAGGAAACCTTTTAAATAAAGAGTTTTATCGATTCTCACAGTTATGCGAGAGTAGTTGAGAATCCAAATGTTCGACCAAAATATCTTGCAAAGCATTATCTGTACAAGTTTAAAAGTCAACTTATGTTTTCGATGATGATTAATAAAATGGATTCAAATATAATATAAGTTCATAATGTTTAATATATTGAATAAACATAAGATGTAAATTACTTGTTGCGTTTCTTAATTGAAAATACTATTGAAAAATGGTATTTCGTACTAATAAGTTATTATCGAGTTTGTAGTAGTATAAATGAAGAAATACAGTTTCAGAATGCCTCAAGTGTCGACCGGAATGCACAAGTGTCGACCGCTAAATGCAAAGAAAATTGAAGTGTCGACCACGATGATTGACCTGTGCAAACATAAGCAATTGAAGTGTCGACCAGAATGCGCAAGTGGCGACCACTGAATGCACAGAAGATTGAAATGTCGACCACAAGGATCGACCTGTGCAAACAGAACAAATTCAAGTGTCGACCGCTGAATGTAGAGAAAATTAAAGTGTCGATCAAGAGGATCAACAGACGCAATTCAATTGTCAACCGGTATACACAGGTGTCGACCAATAAACGCCTAACGATAACAAGGTGTCGACCAAGCATTAAAGAGGTTGACCTGTTTTGTTTACAACGGTCATCTACCTACACACAACGATAACAAGGTGTCAATCGGTTTTAATATAGGTCGACCGATCATTAACAATTCATAAGAACTATAAATTGAAGAATAAAATCTGGAGAAAACACAACAAAAGGAACCAACAAAAAAATCTTCTCAACCTCAAAGAGGTTTCATTTCTTTCAATACTACTACTGCTCTTAAACTACAAACTTGAGATTACATTGTTGAGAGAGTATTGTTTGAGTTTCCATTTACTATGTTGTACTGAAATTTAGAAGAAAAGGTGAATCCCTAAGAGAAAGGTATTTAAAGGTAGTTGATTGACGCCCGTGAAGTTCAATCAAAGGTTCTAAAAAAAAAAGACGGAAAGAATCTTCAAGGGGGAGACCTTGAAGCGCAGACGTAGGCAAGGTTGGCCGAACCACGTTAACAATTCGGTGTTGTCTCTCTCTTCTCTTTACTCCTTACTTGCATTATATTAAATTTATCTAAAAAACTAAATTCGTAATCGCCTTGTTTATACCCTATAGAGTAATCAATTAAATTAATAGCAATCACAATCAATATAATTGAATGGAAAACAAATACCTAATCCACCCCCCCTCTTAGGTAAAAACGATACTATATTTGATATCAGAGCAATGTTTAATATCTTTGTAATTATGATTAAAAGAATAGTTATATCTTTAGAAATGACATTCAACACAAACACCTCACATATAGAAAGACAATCTATTAGTAGACCTCCATTTTTTGATGAAAATGATTATGTTTATTGGAAGTCTAGGATGAGAATTTTTGTTCAATCCATGGATTATGATCTATGGAATATTCTTGAGAATGGTCTATACCTGGCTGTAAAAATTAAAGATGGTGTTAGGACTCCTAAAGCATTGCATGAACTAAATGATTCTGATAAAAAGAATACTAAGGCAATCAATACTTTGTATTGTGCTATAAATAGAGATGAATTTAATAAGGTACAAAGGTGTGATAGTGCATTCGAGATTTGACGTTTACTTGAAATAACTCATGAATGAACAAACCAAGTAAAAGAGAGTAAAATGAGTATGTTAGTATATGAATATGAATTATTATTTATGGAAAAGGATGAATTTATTAGTTCAACGTTTACTCATTTTACTAACATTACTAATAGTTTGAAAGTGCTTGGTAGACCGTACCCAAATGAAGAATTCGTAAGAAAAATTCTTAGGTGTCTACCGAGAGGATGGCAACCCAAGGTGACACCCATTCAAAAAGCTAGGGATCTCAAGGTTCTAAAGCTGGAAGAACTCATTGGCTCTCTTATTACGCATGAGATAACAATGAGAGCCAATGAGAAGGAAGATTTCAAAGAGAAAGAAGTCTAAAAAAAAAGACATTGCTCTCAAAGCCTTGTCGAGCAAACACGAAGAGTTCGAACAAGAAGAGGATGACGAAGAGATTGCTTTCATGGCAAGAAAATTCAGTAAATTTCTCCAACGGAAAAGGATGCAAGGTAGAAGGTTCTCAAAGGGAGACAAGCCTTAAAAAGAAAAGGAGATCACCTGCTTTGAGTGCAGGAAACTAGGACACATCAAGGCTGAGTGCCTTCAAGCGAAGAAGGCTCGCAAGAGATTCAAGAAGAAAGCCATGAAAGCAACATGGGATGATAGCGAGAGCGACACCTCCTCCGAAGACGAGGAAATGGCCAACCTGTGCTTCATGGCCAAGGAGAATAAGGTTAGTGATTCTTATAATGATAGTGAAAATGATGATCGCGATATAATTGATGCTTTCAATGACCTGGTTAAACAATATGGTATGCTTAAGTCTAAATACAACTTGTTGAAGAAGGAAAATGCAAACTTAATTGAAAAGCATGCTAAGGAGATTAATTTGCATAAAATGAAAATTAGTGAACTTAAAACTAAAAATGATAGATTGAATGATGTAATTTTAAAATTCACTAATAGGAGCAAAAACTTGAATATGCTCTTAAGGAATCAAAGAGTAACATTTGATAAGGCCGGAATTGGTTATGAAAAGTTCAATAAAAAGAAAGTATACAATAATTTTTTCGTCAAACCATCTACATGCCATACATGAAGTATGTCATAAATCGTTTGTATGTCCATTAAAATTTAACAATCTTAAATCATTTGGTAAGTTACGATAAGTTTCTAAGGGAACCAAACATAACACTAGCACCCAAAAAATTTGGGTACCAAAAAAGATTACGTAATTATCTTTTTTGTAAGTTGTGAGTTCTACCGTGAAGAACTTATGGTATATTGATAGCAGATGCTCAAGATATATGATGTGGGACTCCTCCAAGTTTGCATATGTCAACAAAAAGAAAGGAAACGTCACTTTTGGTGGAAATCAAAAAGGAAAAATAGTTGGCATTGGTAACATAGGTATTGACACTAACCCTATAATTGATAATGTTTTATTAGTTAAAGGTTTAAAACATAATTTGTTAAGCATTAGTCAGTTGTGTGATAAAGGATATAAGGTTATTTTTAAATCAAAATCATGTGTAATTAAAGATAATTCAAGTAGTAAAATTTTGTTGTAGGCTATATAGAGAAGAAAATGTGTACACGATTAATTTAGATAATATTGAATGCTTTGATGAAAAATGTTTTACTGTGAATCATTTGAATGATAATTGGTATTGGCATAGAAAATTAGAACATGTAAGTATGAATACTTTATCTAAGATTTCTAAGAATAATCTAGTTAGAGAACTTACAAAAATATCCTTCGAGAATGATAGAGATTGTGATGCTTGTCAAATAAGCAAGCAAACCAAGAGCTCTTTTGCCTCAAAGAATGTCGTCACAACTTCGAAGCCTCTACAATTACTTTACATGTATCTTTTTGGTCCTTCAAACATTGATAGTCAAGGAGGCAAACATTATGCCTTTGTCACTGTAGATGATTTCTCTAGGTTAATTTTGGTATTCTTTCTAAAGTCAAAGAATGAAACTTTTGACATCTTCTTTAGCTTTAGAAAGAAAATTCAAAATGAAAAGGACCTTGTCATTGTTGCTATTCGTAGTGATCACGGTAAATAATTTGAAAATGAGAAATTTGAACTTTTATGTCTCAAACATGTAATTGAGCATAATTTTTTTCCCCTAGAACCCCTCAACAAAATGGAGTTGTTGAGAGGAAAAATAGATCTCTCCAATAACTTGCTAGGACCATACTAAATGAAAATTTACTTCCAAAATATTTTTGGGCAGAAGCCGTAGCTACGACTTGTTATGTGCTAAACCGAGTCTCTATAATACCTATCCTTGAGAAAACTCTCAATGAACTTTGCAATGATAAAATTCCTAGTGTCAAGTATTTTAAAGTATTTGGTTGTAAATGTTTCATTTTCAACACCAAAGATAATTTGAGAAAATTCTATTCCAAGACGGATCTTGGAATGTTCCTTGGATACTCATTAACTAGTAAACCATATAGAGTGTTTAACAAGAAGACACTAGTTGTAGAAGAATCCATGCATGTCAATTTTGATGAAACCTCTCAATCTACAATAAATGTAGAAAATGATGATGCTTTAGAAATGCAAATGAATTCTCTCTCTCTAGGTGATCAAATTGAACCATTCAAGGAAAAACCCCCATAGATCCTCCATCAAAATCTCTTGAAATTGTTACAATCAAAGATGCAAATAATGATCTTCCTAGGAATTGGAAATTTGTCAAAAGTCATCCCATAGATGAAGTTCTAGGTGATCCCTGCTTAAGAGTCAAAACTAAAACTTCCCTTAAAAATATATGTGGAAATGTAGTATCTATCTCTCAAATTGAATCAAAGAAATTTGAGGAAGCCGAATGGGATGAAAATTAGATTTTAGCCATACAAGAAGAGATAAACTAATTCGAACGGAGCAATGTATGAGAACTTGTTCCAAGACCCAAAGACCATCCCATTATACGAATAAAATAGGTGTTTAAGAACAAGATGGACGAAAATGAAATTATTGTAAGGAATAAGGCTAGATTGGTTGCCAAATGGTACAACCAAGAAGAGGGAATAGACTTTGAAGAAACTTTTGCCCCCGTAACTAGACTAGAATCTATTAGAATGCTATTAGTATTTGCTTGTTACAAAAACTTCACTCTCTTCGAAATGGATGTTAAGAGTGTCTTTTTAAATAGTTATATCTTGAAAGAAGTTTATGTATAGCAACCTTTAAGGTTTTTTATCTATGACAAACTTGACCATGTATACAAGATTAAGAAAACTTTATGTGGACTCAAGCAAGCCTCTAGAGCGTGGCATGATAGATTGAAGAATTTCCTTATAGAAAGAAACTTTAAAAAGAGTAGTACCGATTCAACTTTGTTTATTATGCAAAAAATGGATAATTTGCTCATTGTTCAAGTATACATGGATGACATCATATTTGGCTCAAAAAATGTTTCACTTTGTGTTGAGTTTGCATATCTAATGCAAAGTGAATTTGAAATGAGTATGATGGGGGAGTTAAAATTTTTCTTAGGTTTGCAAATAAACCAAACTTCCGATGGTATATTTTTAAATCAAGAAAAATATATCAAAGATCTCTTAAAGAAGTTTGAGTTGAATTCTTCCAAATCTTCTAGAACTCCCATAAGTACAACTAAGAAATTGGATAAAGATGAAAATAAGAAAAGTGTAGATATCAAAAAATATAGAGGTATGATTGGATCTCTATTATACTTAACGGCTAGTAGGCCGGATATTCTATTTAGTGGGTGCTTATGTGCTAAGTTTCAAGCATATTCTAAGGAATCCCACTTAAATGCGGTTAAGAGGATATTCAAATATCTAAGTGGCACCTATGATTTAGGATTATGGTATCCAAAGGGTACATCTTTTGATCTAATAAGATATTCCGACTCTGATTATGCCGAAAGTCTTGTAGATTGAAAAAACACTAGTGGTACGTGCCAATTTCTAGGTGAATTTCTCGTGTTGTGGTACTCAAATAAACAAAATTTCGTAGCACTCTCAATGGCCGAAAGCGAATATATTGCCGCCGAAAGTTGTTGTGCTCTAATGCTTTGGATGAAGCAGACGTTAGAGGATTACAATATATTATATGATAGGATACTGATTAGATGTGATAATATTAGTGTCATTAACATTTCTAAGAATCCTATCCAACACTCAAGAACCAAACACGTTGAAATCCGATATCATTTTATAAAGGATCATGTGCAAAAAGGATATACCATTTTAGATTTCGTAAATTCTTCCAATCAATTAGCCGATATCTTCATTAAACCCTTAGATGAGAAGACTTTTAATGCT
Organism: Begonia peltatifolia; assembly: GCA_022433055.1. NCBI lineage: Eukaryota > Viridiplantae > Streptophyta > Magnoliopsida > Cucurbitales > Begoniaceae > Begonia > Begonia peltatifolia. Next base: position 20,533,291 of record CM039529.1, read on the forward strand.
ATTCATGTTCGGTTGGGTCTATTTAGAATTGAGAAGTAATAAAATTCGAATCTCATTTAGAAAGTGTCGACCACTACTGGAATCGGTCGACACCTCAAACTCTCTGTTTCATTTGTATTCGACAGAAGTGTCGACCTATACTAATACTGGTCGACACTTTGGTCTCTTAGAATCACTCAGTTTACGAATAAAGTGTCGACCACTATTAAAACCAGTCGACCTCTGCGTCGTTCTATAAATATATCTGGTCGGCCGAAACCCTCACCGCGCGACCCCTTCTTATTTCTTCAGCAATTTTTCATCTAAAATCTCAAATATTTGTTCCATTTCTTCCAATAATCGTCCTCTCTCTCCTCTAAACCTCCAATGGCATCATCCTCATATAGCAAACTCATCTTTCGCTGAAAGAGATCAAAGAACTCTGCATAAGAAACCGAGCAAAAGCCTCAGTCACAGTGGTCATCTCCATTATTCACAAATAAAGAGTCTTTGAAGAGGTATGAACGTGATTTTCAATTCAAGCCACTAATTTTGTGTAGAAGAGTAGAATTCTCAGAGTTATAAAGTTTAAATCTGGTAGAGTCATTGAAAGTTATGGGACTATATAAATTATTTGACTGTGATGGCCCTTACTTTGAGACTCCAGTGAGAATGTTCTATGCAAATTTAGAACATTCTCTGAGACCTCTTAGAATTGTTAGTTATGTGTATGGAAAATACAGAGAGATAACCTCACGCTCACTAAATGCTATTTTAAAATGTGAATTCAACAATGCTGCCGAAAAATATTATGAGGCAGCAAATGATCCTGACTTCATAGGCACAAGTGAAGGTTCTGAATTTTTAAGAATGATTGTCAAGAATCCAAATCAATCTCTTGCAATGAAGCCGAAAGCGAAGGACCTGAATGTGCATGCAAACTCATTCACCATATGATCACGTACAATCTCTTACCTAGGGATAGACACAGAGATCACATTAGTGGTATGGATCTCTATGTTCTTTACAAAATCTATCGAGGAGAACAATTCAATGTTGAATATATAATTTTGAACTGGATGCTTCAGGTTTTCAACAACTCAAAATTTCTACCATTTAATGTTATCCTACTAAAGATTTTTGCGAAGAATGAGGAACAAATTTCAAGGTCCGAAACCCCATTACCACTAAAGAAAACTGACACCTACACAACCTCCTCTCTTACACAAATGGAGATAAGCCTCAATGTTGAAGGTGAAAAAGGATCTTTAAAGGAGAACGGTTTGGTGCACATGATGCCGGACCATATCACATGGACGTAGATGTTGATGGTGGTCACGGGTCAGTCCAAGCTACTGAACCTCATTTCAACATACATAGAGGGAGCTCTTCCAACACTGAAGAGAGGCTTAATACCTTGGAAGCGAGTATAGACAACATAGTCACTGCCCTTAACACCTTTAAAAGCTTAATCATCACTCGTCTTGATAGGATGGAAGCTGAACAAAGTCACCAGTTAACCAAACTCCATCAAAGTATTAGAGATCTTCTGGGATGAAGAGTATAATGAGGAAGATCCTTTAGCCAACCCGAGTATTCCTCCAAACGAGTGATTGTCCTTGTATGTGATTGACTTATTTTACGATGCCCTAGTTTGAATATGTTTGTAATAACTAAATATTAGTAGTTTCTAATTGTAATTATGCTAATTGATGCTTTTAGCATGTTTGTTAGTGTTCATTTCTTTTTGATATATCAAAAATGGGATAAATAAGATATCTAGTTCATATATTATGGGGGAGATTTAATCAATAAAAGTATGGGGGAGTGTCAAATCTATTTAATTTTTTGTTATCATCAAAAAGGGAGAGATTGTTAATTTAAAATGTGTTTAAGTTAATATGTTTTTTGATAATGTTTATTAAAATGTATTTAAGTTTAATATATTTTTTATGATGATTAATAAAATGGATTCAATTATAATGTAAGTTGATAATGTTTAATATATTGAATAAACATAAGAAGTAAATTACTTGTTGCGTTTCTTAATTGAAAATGCCCTTAAAAAAGGGTATTTCGTACTAATAAGTTATTATCGAGTTTGTAGTAGTATAAATAAAGAAATACAGTTTCAGAGTGCCTCAAGTGTTGACCGAAATGCACAAGTGTCGACCGCTGAATGCAGACAAGATTGAAGTGTCGACTACGAGAATTGACCTGTGCAAACAGAAACAATTCAAGTGTCGACCGAAATGCACAAGTTGCGGCTGCTGAATGTAGAAAAGCTTGAAGTGTCGACCACAAGGATCGACCTGTGCAAACAAAACCAATTCAAGTGTCGACCGGTATACACAAGTGTCGACCACTAAATGCAGAGAAGATTGAAGTGTCGACCAGGAAGATCGACATGTGCAAGCAGAAACAATTTAATTGTCGACCGGTATACATAGGGGTCGACCAATAAACGTCTAACGATAACAAGGTGTCGACCAAACATTAAAGAGGTTGACATGTTTTGTTTACAACGGTCATCTATCTACACACAACGGTAACAAGGTGTCAACCAGTTTTAATATAGATCGACCGATCGTTAACAATTCACAAGAGCTATAAATTGAAGAATGAAGTCTAGAGAAAATACAACAAAAGGAACCAACAAAAAATATCCTCTCAACCTCAAAGAGCTTTTATTTCTTTCAATTCTACTACTGCTCTCAAACTACAAACTTGATATTACATTATTGAGAGAGTATTGTTTGAGTTTTAATTTACTATGTTGTACTGAAATTTAGAAAAAGGGTGAATCTCTAACAGAAATGTGTGTAAAGGCAGTTGATTGACGCCAGTGAAGTTCAATCAAAGGTTCTCGAGGAAAAGACAGAAAAAATCTTCAAGGGGGAGACCTTGAAGTGCGGACGTAGGCAAGGTTGGTTGAACCGCGTTAACAATTCGGTGTTGTCTCTCTCTTCTCTTTAATACTTATTTGCTTTCAATTCAATTTATCTGAAAAACTGAATTCGTAATAAATTGAATTAATAGCAATCACAATCATTGAATAGAAAGCAAATACCTATTTCACACCTCTTAGATAAAAACGATCCTACACTGTAAACATTCTAGGACGCATTTTTGGAATTTTGGATGTTTTCGGATTTTTGAATTTTTTGGGTTTTTCTTTTTAGATTTTTGGAAAAACTACAAAACGGATTTGAGGATTTTCAGCACGAAAAAACCCAAATCTGGAGAAATCTGGCGGTTTTTTCAGATTTGGCTCGGTTTTGAGATATTCTCATTCTTAAAGAAAACAGCCGGTTTTGGAAGATTTGAGCGAAAAATGTTTGGATCTGGTGATTTCAGCAGCGCAACGGTGGAATCTGGGGATTTGGCTGAGAGAAAATCTTGATTTCGGATGAAAAATCGTCCGAATGAGGGTTGACTGACATTATACTAACGCAGAACGGTTTGTCGTATGAGGGTGAACAGCCCCCGTATGCGTGAGAACGGTTTGTCGTTCTTCTTATGCAGCAAACCATGTTAACAACATTCATAGAATGGTTTGCCGCATTAGGAACACGGCAAACAGTTCCCAGGTGTGGGCATGGCTGAGGGTGAAAATCGCCTGCTTGCACGTGCCTGTCACGTGCGCAGGGGATCTTCACCCTCGACCATGGCCCCGCGGAGAACGATTTGTCGTTCTCCTCACACGGCAAACCGTTCTTCTTCAGAAAACCCCCCGCGAGGTCATAACGGTTTGCCGCAGATCTATTTTTTGTTCAATTTCAATACTTTGAGTCATTTTTTGGACGAAAAAATAATTAGGTCTATTTTTTAAACCTAATTGATAATTGGATCTAATTTTTAGATTTTACGCTATTATTTATTATTTTATTACTTGTGGCTACGGGTCAATTTGCGATGTATAATATCATCTCTTGACTCAACATTCTTTTCTCGAATCTTGTAATCACAATGATAAAAAAAAACATATAATAAATTTCTAATGAATATAAAGATAGTTCTATCTTGAATATATTAACTATTTTTACTCATTTGATAAAATAATTTTTTCTAATTATTATAACCAGATATGATTTTCACTTTGATTTTAAATTACTTTGGGTCATTATATAGATGAAGATTACCTCAATCATTAGTTAGACGGGTAATTGATCCCCCCAAGTTATCAAGTGATCTTCGTGAAGTTCAATCATAATGCAACCATTAGGTGACGAAGTAGGATCTTGACTCGAGCTAGCCATACGATGGCAGAGCAATCGTCTTATTGGATTGCATTCTACCACCATGTAGTATTGCACTTTCATAAATGGATGTGAGGCCAAGACAAGACCCAGCTGGAGAACATTGCAAAATCTGAGTTACAATGCAATCCAACTCTTGTTTGGTTGCAATTTGGCACCTCAAAAAACAAAAACAAAGCACACAATGTTTGTGAGTTTTGTGGGCATGTTTGTGTTCATAAATCTTTTTCCATATTAAAATCAGGAAATCCACACACTTTTGTGTAGCATCCAACCCAAACCCATCCGGAAGGGTTTTTTGTTAAGCATGGATGTGGATACCCAATTTTGTCATTTTTGCAACAAATATTTCATTTTTTTAGGCGATTGGATGCATTGTTGTGGTTATTTTGATGACCACAAATGCAACCTGCCTCCATTATTTCACAAATACCACAAGTTGATGACAAAAAGACAGACCTTTTATTGTACGAAGACCAGGATATTAATGAATTGTGTAGTATTATTATTATTATTATTATAAGAATTAGGAATTGAGAAAAGTATATTCTTCTTTTTCATGTCAACATCCTAATTTCCCCCCATTTAAATTATATAATCCAAAGTATTAGACGTGGGTATAAATAATTAAGCAATCCAACTCATTTGTTTTCTATTGGATTTTAAGAAGTCCTTCATGCTTACTATTAAAACCATGTGACATCCATCCCACATCTTTGCTGCCACAATTCAACATTCTTTAATGTTTGGAGAAAAAATTAAAAAAAAAAAAAAGAAAAAAAGAGCGGAGAATGGATCCTTAAGAGATTTAATAAGAATAAAGTTATGTTTACGTTAAACAATTATTTATATCATTAAGATGTAATTAATATAATAAGTAAATTATTTATAATTACAATATTAATTGACACGTGTCACTGCAGCAAGTATGTTTAGAAAGTAAAATAAAAGAATAAACATAGTTGCACTCGTGTATTAATTATTTACTAAGTCCTATATGTTATGAAATAACGCCATGCTCTGTGTTTAAAAGCAAGATTTGTTGTCCTTGATTCTTATCTACAAGTTTTGATCCTTACTTTCAAATGTAATCAATATTAAGATGTAAATTATTAGATAGACGAGAGAGTTGGATTAAGTAAAAACGAACCAGTTAGGGAAAGAAAGCAGCATGGGAGAGAGGAAGATAGAGAAGAACCTAAAGCCATGTCATTTGCTGGGCGGCCATTGAAGTTGGGCTCATTTCTCTCCAATTCACCTTCCTTTCTTTCTGGGTTTACTTTCTTCTTTCTTCTTTCCTTCCCAAACCCATGAAATTTCCTTTCTTTCTCCTACTTTTGTTCTTTCTCATTATCTCCTGCTTCTTGATCCGGCTGCTTCTGTTGGGAAGCGGCTGGATTTTCCTGGCCAAAAAATGGTGGAGAAAACTAGAAGATTCCTTCCATGTCTACCAGACCTTTAAAGTCCCTGAATTCAGCCAAACCTCCCAACACAACCAGCTGTACAGGAAAGTCTCCGCCTATCTCAGCTCTCTATCCACCCTCGAAGACTCCGATTTCACCAACCTTGTCACCGGAAAGAAGCCCAACGACATCGTTCTCTGCCTCGACCCGAATCAAACAGTGGAGGACGTTTTTCTAGGGGCTAAGGTGTTGTGGATTAACAAAGAAGAAGAAGGAAGCCAATCAAGCAGTTGCAGGACGTTTGTGCTGAAGATCAGAAAGGCTGACAAGCGCCGAATTCTCCGCCCTTATCTCCAACACATTCATGCAGTCACTGCAGACGAAACCGATCAGAAAAGGGGGAGTTTGAAGCTATATATCAATCTCAAACTCGATCATCGTCGCCGAGGATGGAAACCAGTCTCTTTCGCCCACCCTTCAACCTTTGACACAATTGCCATGGAGTCTGATCTGAAAGACAAGATCAAATCCGACCTTGATTCCTTCCTCAAAGCCAAACAGTACTATCACAGATTAGGCCGAGTCTGGAAGCGGAGCTACCTCCTTTACGGTCCTTCCGGTACCGGAAAATCGAGCTTCGTCGCCGCCATGGCCAATTTCCTCAGCTACGACGTTTATAATATCGACCTTTCCAGAATATACGACGAATCGGATCTGAAATTTCTTCTTCTTCAGACAACAAGCAAATCCATCGTCGTCGTCGAAGATCTCGATCGGTACCTGATTGAGAAATCAACGATGGTCTGCTCATCGGAGCTATTAAACTTCATGGATGGGATTTTAACCTCGTGCTGTGCGGAAGAGAGAGTGATGGTGTTCATCATGAGCAGCAAAGACCACGTCGACCCGGCCATTCTGAGACCGGGCCGGATCGACGTCCATATCCATTTTCCACACTCTGATTTTTCTGGTTTCAAGAATGTTGCGAATACGTACTTAGGAGTGAAGGATCACAAGCTGTTTCCCCAAGTGGAAGAAATCTTCCAGAACGGCGCCAGTCTGAGCCCGGCAGAGATCTGCGAGCTAATGATCGCCAACCGGAATTCTCCGAGCCGGGCAATAAAATTGGTGATATCAGCATTGCAAACGGACGGCGACGGGAGGGGGCTGGGGAAGAACGTAGCGCGGCTGAACCGTAACACGTCAAAAAGATCGGCGGCGGGGGAAACAGTGGAAGGGCCGGGAGCATTGAGCAGAGAAAATTCAAACTCAAACGCAGGGAAGGAGTTGAGAAAATTGTACGGAATGTTGAGGAAGAAAAGCAGCAAAGTATCAGAATCGTTGGAAGCGTCTCCGGCACAGAGCGAGGATAATCGATGATCAATAGGAGGAGGTTTGTTGGGTGTCCGTGAATTCAGCGCGCTTCTGGTGGCCGAACAGCGTGCCAGGTGTTTGTGAAAAGTCCCGACCCGTTCTCTTCCCCACAACAGAAGTGGGCCTCAGTCAAAACACATATTTTGGAAATTTAGACAACCTCAATTTATGAACCAAAATTTCATATTTGTTTTTATATATAAACAAAGGTTAAATTGTGTGTTATCTTATTTTTTGAACAAACATGGCTAATGATTGTTTAACATGATCCAAGATTAACTAACTATTTTGAATATTTATCAAAATTTAGTATTATATTTAGATTCTAATTTTAGGTCATTCGTTTAACCCTATAATTATTTTGATGTGATATAAATATTTAAATTAATAAATTTATTAATGATTTAAATTTGATATATTTATCCTCAAAATGTTAGCACAATAACAAAAATATAAATAATATAAAATGAGGGAAAGAGAGAAAAAAAAAATTGTGGACACAGTGGCTAAGCAGTTTGATCAAACTACTTACGTCTGCACTCCAAAACTCTTATTTGAAAATTCTTTTCATTAATTCTTTATGTTACACATGATTGAACTCACGAGTGTCAATCGAATCTTTCTCTTCCAACAAATGAATAATGTTTGAAGGTTAGCACAAAGAACCTATCTCTCATAAATGCAAAATCTCAAATTGAGTAGCGAGAAAAGTTAGGAGAAAACTCAAATATTTGAAAGCTTGATGATCTCAATTTTACATATATTTTAAAAATTATGCATATATTTTCAGTAGTTCAACTAATACACTCGGTAGACATTATAAACAATATCACATAAATGAGCAAGTAAAGGACCCTAAACAAATATTATTGAATGCTAGTAATAGTAACACTTTTTTATATTATCAAAGTAAAATGAGAGAAAGAGTAGCAAAACTCGTAGTACAATGCGAGTTGCCTTTATCGTTCACCGATAATGATGAATTTAAAAAAGTAATGAAAAAGTATGATACTTCTAATTTTAAACGTGTTACTAGAAGTGCAAATATAAATAATATTATTAAAATATTTAATAATATGAAAAATAAATTAATTTCATTTTTTTCAAACGTCATTTCAATATCTATTTGTATTATCTCTGATTTATAGAGTGCACGTAATGTTATCAGCTATGTTGTTGTAACTTCTCATTTTATTAATGAATATTGACAATTAAATAAAATAATTTTAAGATTTTATAATTGTTAATATTATCACATTAATATTACTATTTATAGATATATTGTAGTAATATTGCGAATATATTCTACTAGAGATAGAATATTTAATTTAACTCTTGATAATGATAGTGATAACAATGTTGTTATTTCTCATTTTAATAATTATTTTTAATTAAATACTACTCAATATTCTCTTTTTTATATGAGATATGTATATCATATTTTAAAGTTAGTTGTTAAATATTATATAATATATATTTTGTTTCAAATTGAATTAATTATATCTGAAATTTTTTATATCATTGAATCTAATTCAAGACAAAAAGTAGAAATTTTTGTAAATCTGTCCAACTTAAATTAAAAAAATTAAAAACTGATGTAGATAATAGGTGAAATTTGACTTATTTAATTTTAAAAAGTGTTAGGTCATATTGACAAGTTATTTGTACTTTTATTAATGAGAAAATACAAAGTATTAATTTTAATAAATGTAGTTGTGATGTAACAAATATATTTTTTGATTTTATAAAACTATTTTATAACACTATAAACCAATGTTCAAAAATTTATTATCTCACTGCTCATCTTGTTCTCTTAATTTTTGTAAACTCAATGAGTAATTTTGCATAGTATCAACAAGTAGATGAATTTATAGATATACTTAATAAAATGGAAACAAAATTTAAAAAATATTAGTTTGACATTCCTCTTATTTCTTGTTATGCATGCATAATGAATTCTAGATATAAATTAAAAAGAGTGTCTTTTATGATTAATAGAATTTCTATTAATTTACATATTAATCTTTTACTTTTTAATGATAACACATGAAATTACCAGTTTATATTTTTTTTATAAAAGTAAATATTATAATGTTAGTCGTTTACGTCTTTTTTCACATTGTAGTTCTAGTAGTGGTGATAGAGTTATCGTAGCTGCACAATTTGGTATTAATGATATTTGTAATCAATTAGATACATATGTTTATTCTACTTATATGCAAAATGAACTAGATATTTATTTTGAGATTCGATATTAATTTTCTCGCAATGAGAACTTCAACATTTTAGATTGGTGGAAAATATTTTCCACTATATATCATATTCTTTCTTTAATGACACGTGATATACTAACACATCTGTTCTCTACCGTAACATTAAAGTCTTCTTTTAGTGCCGGTGGATGTGTGTATAATCAACGTCGAGGAAGACTTACACTCGACTTTGTGGAAACACTTATTTGCATGAAAGATTTGAATTACGTCATTACGAGCAATCAAAAACGAGATGACAAAATACTAGAAGACTTAAAAAATTTGGACGTTGAAGACAACTTTTCATTTAAATTTGAATGTATTGTAATTTGAATTTTGAAGTATTTTTTTAACTTGTAATTTTTTTGACACTTTACATGTAAATTGACAATTAGATAAATGACAGCCTAGTTGAGATACATCTAATTTGTAGTGATACAAGTGTTAAATTTATAATTAATATTATATTTTTTATATATTTGTCTCAAATTTTTTTTCGTAATTACATTTCATTTTTATATCATTTCATATTTTCATATTATAATAATAAATATTTATTATAATTTTAATAACTATAATTTAAATAATAATATAATATATTTATAGAAAATAATTTTATTTATGTACGTTGTTTTCGTTAAGCTTGATTTGTTAGATTATTTCACATCAATTATTTAGGTTAATGACTCGTAAGTCAGTTCGAGTTAAAATTTTTTTAAATTAATATCGTTATCCTAAAGAGACTCGACTCACTAAGCCTTATGTGGCTCATTTATATCTCTATGGCAACACGTTGTGTTACAAGGTTGGAAGAGTACATTGATTGGACTAATCTTTGTGTCCGGAGAAAAGGTTGTGCTCTAGGGTCCTGAGATTGAGATGGATCACCATCTCTTTTTAAAGCCCAACTCCTCAACTTCTTTACATAATTAAGGACCATCATTAATGCCTTGTATACATTGGGATATGTATAGTACGAAACTCTTTTCATTTCTCGAACACGGGGCACTAAGTTTGAAATTTATCACTACACTCCTCCGTACTGCCAGGCTGCTTAAACCCATCAATTGTTTTTAAACCAACTTAAATTCTTTGAGCCCAAATGGTTGACTCATTTAACTCATTGCCTGTTTAATTTCATCTCAACTTAAATTAGATCTTTCTTCACCTATCCACTCCTAAATGTATTCGAATTTGACTATGCCCACTCTTTAAATACAATTTTGAAGAATTTGCCATCGCCAAAAAATCACCATCTACCGTCTTTTTTTAAACAAATAGAACTAAATTATAAAATGAGTTTTGGCTTGGACAAATTGTCTGTGCTGTTGTCACGATCCAAACTCATTTTCAATCTCGTTTTATTTTCACGAGTGGATACCGATATAGACAAGCTGAGTGACATCACTTCCAGCTCGATAAGGAGAAAGAGAGAAAACCTTTGAAAAAAAATTTATTTATATATTCTTTGAAGTTGACGCAAAAAATTCTTAACTAGCACTACTGTAAATTTACCAAGAAACGTTGTTTGGCGGCCATTTTAAATAAATTGAATCGATAGCCTTATTCACCTGCCAGAATATGCTCCACACTATTAACATTAAACTCCAACCATAATTAATTGAAATTTGCCAGAAATGTACCATAATTGTTAATTCTGATGTTTGTCTGAAATGTGTTGTAAGGTCTGGATATATATCGGCCAAATAAACATACCGCTAGATAGAGTTTGAGTCTGCCTTAGGCAAGCAATTCTGATGATGGAACGGAGAAGGAGAAGGGAAGCGAAAAGAGAGAGAGATAGTGAGAGAAAATGATGTTTTGTATTTTGTCATTCATTTGATAGATTTTACATAGATGTAACGATTTTAAAAACAAACTAAGCTAGAAGCACTAACTGAACTAAATTACAATCACACTAGTGGATACGTTAACATCTTCTCTCAAAATCAAGGTCGAAGGCCAAAAATCTTGGGCGAAAGGGGTTTTGTTAAGGCATTAGCTAATTGATTTTCGGATGGAGTGAATTTAACAAGTAATAGTTTGTTAAGTACTTTTTCCGAACAAAATGAAAATCAATTTTCACATATTTGGACTTTGAGTGGAGAACCGGATGAACCGGATTTGACGCCAAATAGGTGGCACTTAAATTGTCACACCGAATTTGACACCAAATACGTGGCACTTAAATTGTTACACAGTATAAGAGGTATGGTCGTAGGTACTATACCCAGCTCCATAAACAATGATTGTAGCCATAGAACTTTTGCTACACTCCGATATTCGAATTCAGTGTTAGATCGTGAAACGACTTTTTGCTTTGCCAAAGACCAAGAAATTAAGTTGTTTCCAAGAAATATGAAAAGCCACCTGTGCTTTTTCTATCACCTGGACAAGAGACCTAGTCGGCATCTGTATAACATGTCAAGGTACAGCTTGTGGAGGGTGAGAAAGACATACCTAGTGACTGAGTACCTTTCAGGTATCGAAGAATGCGGTTGACGGCTTGCCAATGTATGTCTAAACGCTCATGCATAAATTGGGAGACTTTGTTGATAACAAAGGCAATGTCTAATCGAGTCATACAATAGCACTGTAGACCACCAATAATACTATGATAGAGATAGCTGTCAGATAGAGGTGTTCCATATTTTTGTGACAATATTGGACCAGTTACCATAGGAGTAGGAACTGGTTTGCATGATTCCATATTTGCCATGTGGAGTAGTTCATTTATATATCGAGATTGCGAAAAATGCATACCTACCGAATTTCGAGTAACTGAAATCCCAAGAAATAAAGATAACGATTCAAGATCCCAAATTTTAAATTTTGAGTGCAGGTATATTAGAAGCTGATCAATAAAACTGTCAAATGTGTCTGTTATAATAATATCATCTACATACACGAGCATAATGAGAAGCGAGGTGTTTGTGCGGTGAGAATTTTGGGGTGTGACAGAAACCATCCCCAAAGACTTTCAAAATTTTAAAACTCAAGAGGTTGTCATGTGGCATAACCCATTGTATGACGCCCCTAAGGAGAGCATGTTAGTTGAGGATCTTGTTGAGTCAACCTATGTTTTAGAAGGAATTTTTTATGCCAAGTATGCATCAATGTCAAATCCCCTAATCCTACAAGAGTCCTACTTTTTTGATAAACTTTACTTAGATCCCTTTTTAATTCAAAGAGAGAGCAGTGTTTTTGTTTTAAAGGAAAATAACTTTCCTAATTTCCTCTCAGGATCTAGGAAGAGTAGCAATTTTTGTAAGGCCCTAAGTCACTCTAGAACTCTTAGGCTGTCTTTAATGACGAATTTTCTAGAAAAGTTTTGAGTGAATTAGTCCACTTGTTCATCCCACCGAACAATTTAATTTTTTGGTTGTTTAAAATAAGATGACCTATTATAGATTTTATTTTGTTTTATTTTGCATTTTTATTTTTGCATGACATCATTGAGCATATTGATATATATTTCTTGCTTAGAGATAGTTTTATCATCATACCTATACATGCATGTCCATATTACTTCATTTTAGTTATTTATGAAGAATATAGTGTTTACTTTACAATGAAGTTAATGAACTGGGATATGATAGAATTCTTGATGCATGATATTTTGATGAGCTTTAAGAATTCTGAATTTTACATTTCTATTTCATGGCATCTTGATGTTGAGTTTTTAGAGACTGTTTTGCTCTATAATGGTTTGAAAATAGTTTTTAATGTTAAACTTGCATATTTCAAAACCATTTTCGCTGAAAGAAAAAATATTGATGGTCTACTTATAAATGAATTTTACTTGTTTCCTTTCTTAAGGGATAACATGAATCCATTGTGTTGGATTGCTTTTGCCAATAGGCCATTGATTTCATTGAGTATAGATTTTAGCATGATAACCGAATTGCATTTGCTTGAGTTTAAAGATTATTTAGATGACAAGCTCACCTTTGATTTGAATCCCTTGCTTGAACTTAACATTTATGAATTGAAATTTGAATGTGGTTGTCTTCCTAGCTATTGTGCTATATTTTTTTGGTTTTGCATGTTTATTAAGCATTTGGTCTCTTCATTTAAGACTTATAGCATGTTGGACCATATTGAATTTAAAATTTACTTTGATGAGATCAAACATAATTTTCCCAAGTCATTTTGAAGTGAATTCTAATATTTTAGAAAATGATTACTTTTCTTGTATCTCTGGTTTTGAGAAAGAGAAGAATGTTTCCCAAGGTTAATAACCATGGAGTAACTCAAGAAGTGGTGAGTACTTTGCCAACAAAGTATGTGCCACTTGAAACTTTATTGACTTTGTTATTTAGAATTGGTTGAATAGTAAATTATTTTGATGATAATCTGAATTTTGAATATATTGTTGATAATCCTTTTTTGATTTTTATTTGAAAGAAGATTCAATTTGTGGTATATTCCATGTCTTGTCATATCCATCTTTGAAATTGATTTATTATGTGATGGATGAATTTAGCAGTCATTCCATAAATGCATATTTTGATTTCAATTTGAGATATTTTTGCTTATGCAAAATTATTTTGTCTAATTTTGAGATTGGTGATTAATTTAAAATTATGTCTCTAGTTTATCATTTGGAGTGTCATCTCTTTTGGAGGATAATTTTGTTGAGACATGCCCTTCACCATCCACGGCCAAATATATGGCTAAATTTTATTACTAATATGTTTGTGAATTTTGTACGTTTTAATTTCGAATGCAAACTCAACAACTCTGGGATAGTGGTAAAAATACAAAGAGGAAACTTTTTAGATTTGAGGTCAAATCTTCAACAACCCGGAGAAGATGATGTGCCCAGAATTGACATTAATCAACCACAGCCTAGCCTATGGCCGAATTTCTCTTTTTACTAGTTTGTTCATTTTGTAGGTGTCCCTCACGAAGAGTCAATAATGAAGTTCATTTATCGCCAAGGAGTGCATAGAAGCCACCATTTAGATTTGTGGACAAATCTCAAATCCCCCGAAGTGGATGGTGTGCCTCGGAGCCCAAAGACTTATGCTCCGATAAAGGTAAGTCTCCAATTGACTTCTTTTGCTAAGACATTTGTTATTATTGTAGGAAATGATCATTGGACCGCTATTTTCTGTCACCAACGGCTCTTTCTCCTTTTGTTTTTTTTTTTTTCAGCTTTTCTAGAATACTCAACTATTTTTCCTTATATTTAAGGTTGTTCTGAATATTTGTTAAAGATTGATGAAGGTTGAACATGGATTAATGAAGCTTCTGTACTTTCCTTTCTCAAATCAGTTGCGGTTTGAAATTCCAGAGAGAATTTTGCATTGATTGTAAATCGAGATGAGAGAGTCTCCTTCCTCACTAGTTTGGTTGCTCATTGAGTGGTGCTCCATTGTTCTCTCAACTCTAAACGAGTTGGTGGCAAGAGAACAAGGCTTAAAATCAGTTCTCGAGCATTGGAATTCTTCTCAAAAGAATTTTATAGAAAACATTCATCTAAGGGCCAACCAAGGGTCGTTCCTTCATCCTATCGGTGCTATATGAGGTAAGATCACCGGTTAGTTCACTTACCCATGTACACAATTTTAGCTTTCCATTTTCGTCACCATCTCTCTGTTTGACATTTTTTCTGCATGTTTTTGGGTGTTCACCGAGCACCGATCCTTCTGTTGTTTAGTTGTCTTTTGCATATCATGTCTAACCTCATTTGCCACCCCAAATCACAATAATAGTTATTTTGAGTTTGTATGTTAGATAGTTGGATTTATTTTAGAGGCTGAATTTAGTTTTTTGGATTTCATTATAATGTTGAATAGTTGGTTTGAGTTTTTATGTTAGATAGTTGGATTTATTTTGAATGTTGAATTTAGTTTTTCAGATTTCATTTTAATTATACATAGTTGGATTGAATTTGTTAAATTTAATTTTAAACATAGATAGTTGAATTAATATATATTGATTTTATTTTTGATTATTTCGATTAAGGGTAGAAGCAAAATCTGTTTGTTGATTTTTTTGAAAAAACAAATCTGCATGCAATTTATTGTTCTTTAATTTTAAAAATATTCAGAATTATAGTGGTAGAAATCGGGACCAAACTGAAATTTTCGATCCGGTCCCCCACACGACCAGTTCTGAGATTCGAGATAAAAATTATTAATTCTTCGATTCGATACGGCTTCGACGAAAAACCAGACTGGACTACGTCCACCCCTTATACATGTCATTATGTTCTCTCTCCTTTCATTTTTTTTTTCTAAATTTCTTTAACCATTTTTAAATTTAACCTGACTTTTTATCTTCACAAGACTTTTCATCTTTTTTATCTAAATGTGAATCTTTTCTATTTTATTTCAATCTTTTTTTTTAATTTCTTTTTTATCATCACTTGTATAATTTGACTCTCATATCTACACGGCTCTACATTTTCTTTATTTGTCAATAACAAAATACAAATATATATATATGACTTCGTTGTTTCTCTTCTTCTATCATGCTTAAACTAATTCATTTTTTCAAGATTCTTCATTTGCTTTATCTATTTATTTATACATGAAAGTGTGGATATTGAGATTTTATTTTAATATTTTTATTTTTATTTGATATTTTGATTTGCTTATTTTTATTTTGTCATTTTGACTTTAAAATAAAAGATATATTAATATATTTGTCACGGTGATTTGTGTTTATTAGAAATTTTGTTCTTTTTTCATTGAATAACTTAATGTCTATATTATTTTTTGTTTTGATCCTCACAATTGTCGTTGTGTTATCTTATTTATGTGACTTTTCATCTCCAACGATCTCAAAATATATATTATTGCAGTTTACGATTGTTAATTTTCTTGTTTTTGCCTATTTATATCATTAATCTGATTATTAGAAAATTTCGTCCAATTAATAATACTAACTTGAATACAAAAATGTTTAGTAATGCAAAAGCCAAGATCAATCTGGAATTAAGATTTGATGAGAAGATGAACCAATACAAAATTATCAAGATTGTTCTTTCTTCTACTTTGTTAATTATTATTTTGACCTTAAAATAATATACGTGAATAAATTTTAATTTCCAACACTCCAATAGTCTTTCTTCGTCTCTCTCTAAACTTATGTTCTACCTTTCTACACTCTCTCTAGATGTGTACATTGTCATGAGTCTCTCATCTATCTTGTCTCATGTTTGGTAGTTCCGTAATAAGTTTTTGTCTTAATCGCATGCTGTATCACGCATGTACTGTATTTATATCTCTATCTAAAATTTAATCAAATTTTCTCTTAATTTAATTTATTTAATCATACGTACACTTGGACACTCTTCATTTCTTCACATTTTTAATTCATCGGCGGCAAATACGAAAGATTTCACGCAACTTATACGTGTCATTATGTTATCTCTCTCCTTTAATCTTTATTTCTAAATTTATATAATTATTTTTAAATTTAACTTGACTCTTTATTTTCACAAGAATTTTCATCTTCTTTATTTTTATATAAGTGTGAATCTTTTCTTTTTTATTTTTATTTCCTTTAATCATACACTTATATAGTTGACACTTATTTTCTTTATTTTTCCATCATAAAATACAAAAAATGTAAAAGTTATATTTTCATTTGTTTTACTATTTTGATTTATTTAATGTTTATTTTGTAATTTACCATTTTGACCTCTACATATAAAAGTGTAGATCTTTTATATTTTTATAACGTTAATTCCATATATAAAAGTATATATATTGGATTTTGTTTTAATGTTCTGATTTATTTTATTTTCATGTTGTAATTTACTATTTTGACATTATACGCATAAAAGTGTAAATCTTTTATATTTTTACAACTTTAATTTTTTTAATCATGCAGACACTCGGTCACTCTTCATATCTTCATCTTATTTGGAGTGGATGTTCAATTTCATTTTGATGTTTTAATTTATTTTATTTTTATTTTATAATTTACTATTTTGATCTCTTACGTATAAAAGTGTAGATCTTTTCTAATTTTTTAACTTTAATTCATTTAATCATGTGTACACTATCTCATAGTCTTTAATCTGCATAACACAGGATTTGCATATTTTATCTGCAGTAACATTTCTTCCTAAAGGGGATTTTACACTCAAGACATAAGGTAAAGACAAAATTTTTAATCCCAAAGCATGCACACCAGAGGCAGACACAAAGGAATGTGTTACTTTGAAAGTTTGGATGAGGAATTGTAAAGTAATAAAGTGCTTTCAATCACCACTTTGTCAGATTGTTCACCCAAAGCACCAAAAGCATACACTTTCGGTAGAGAGCTGATAGCTTAAGAAATATTTCCCTCGTACTGTTTCGAGGTTGGTTGATTTGGTTTGAAGTTTGGAGGAGCACTCACAGTTGGAAACTAAGTTGGTTGACTCCGCTGCTAAACATGAGGATTGTCGGCTTTTCCTTTTCTGTAATTCTTCTTGATGTGACCCACTTTACCACAATCGTCTGACTATCAATTGTTTGTGAGCTGCCTCCCTCACATTTTGCTGGTCCACTGTTAAGATGGAGTAAATTTGGACTTTTTGGACTATTGATCTTCTCCACTGGCAGTTTATTGTTTCTTTCCTTTCGTCTTTCTTTGAACTTCCCATTCGTCTTTCCTTGTCAAAGCCACGAGTCTGTTGGAAATACCCGATCTAAGACCCTATTTAAATCATTGGGCCTTAGCAGCTTCATTTGGAATAAATAGGTCCGCATACTTTTCCAACTCTTTGAACTTTGTTTGGTAGTCTAGAATACTCGTGTCTTTTTGAACCAACTCTAAGAATTCGTTGGCTTTCGCTGTCGAAAGTACTTGGAAAAGAATATCTCCAATAAGACATTCTCAAATCGATCCCATCCACATTGATCGCTTAAGGATGCCTTAATCTGATTCTATCATTTGTCATCTTTATCGTCAAGCTGATTCACAACAAATTTGACTTTGAACTCTTCTGCTAGTCCCACCATTTCAAACTTCTTTTTCAATTGTCTCAGCCACTCTTCAACTATGGCTGGATTGTTTTCTCCCATAAATACTTGAGGTTTAACTTTTCGAAACCTCTCCAATGACTTCATCTCCATTGAGTCCGCACTTTCAACTCTTTCATTGCTCTGTTGAGCAATATTTCTATTCATCATATCAGCTAAAGCTGTAATAGTTCTTCGCATTTCAGCTATATCATCAGCTTGCGTATCGATTCTACTAGTGAAGTCTTCTCTCTCCATCTACAATAAATCATATATTTATGATAAAAAAGTTCCCCATCAAGCAATATTTGAGGCATTCTAAATATAGTTATTAACCCACCCAACTAGTCAGAACTATTATCTATAGCTTTGATAACAAATCTGTCAAAATTGGATCCCGACCACTGGGCTGGGCCCCGACGAGCTCTATCGATAGAATTCTCGAGATGGAAAACGGATGTTTGATTTCACTTTTGCATGGATTCGTTTGTATTTTAATCAATTGTCCATTTCTTAAACCTGGTATACTAAATTAAGATATTTTCAATAATTTTCAAATAATATTTATACTATACATTCAGATATTTATATCCTCATCAGAGTACTCAAACAGAAGCTATTACAAAATAAATAGGTCACACATGTGTCACCGTTCAAAAGGAGTTTATGCATAATAAAACTAAACTTGATCCCATCTACAAAAGAACAACCATTGACCTTGATGGTTTTGCCTACGCCTCTTTATCGTCTTTAAATTGCCTTTGCTTTACTGTCTCGCTGAACATTCTCGATATTTGAAAAATACAGATTATTCACATAATGAATTTTTAACCCAGTAAATAAATCTAGCGGTTAGAATAACTAACTCATACTATATCACATTATCTAGGACCATTCTTCATTCTCCACCTAACAGTGATTATTTTGAAATCTAAATTTTAATATAATTATACTTTGAAATCCATGTCATTTTTATAAAATATATGCAAGTTTGTATTCAACTTTTCAAAAATCTATCAACTACTGTTCAAAGCCATTTTCAACAATTAAATGAATCCAATGTAATTTTTAATAGATTTTGCATGATTTAAAAATCATATTTTTAATCAAATTTTCAAAAGCAGCTTTTAACATTTAATTGTTTAAGTCAAAAACGTATCACGCTCTAAACTGGTCATATATGACCATCACACACCTCTATAGGTTCTTAGTTTTCTCCGATAAGACTGTAAAACCTTTCTTGCATTGTTTACTCTCAAAGTTTAGGGACCTTCAATCCAAGGAGAATGTATAGTTAATCTCCTATTTAGTTTCAGAGTCATAATTATCGCACAGGAAGAGGCAAATTCAGTCCATTAAGTTCCTATGTCACCAAGATTTCCAACTTCTTCCTTCCTAAAATGCATACTTTAAAACATTTATAAAGTCAATGCTACATACGTTTAAAATAACGCAACTCACCTATGCAATTGATATTTAAAACTAATATGTCCAATTTAACGTAAAATAACATTTTAAAATAATATGTTTTAATATTTCAATAAAAATCGAAAATATACTATTTTCACAATTCACTATTCAATTTGCATAAAAAAACGATATCAATTAATCACTTCAATCCATTACATCCCAATTAATCACAATAAATTTCTAAATCTAATGATAAACAAATCTAAAATTAAATCTATCTCCATCGAATAATGTGATAAAGCATAATTTAACTATTCTAAACGATAAATTTACTTACCGTATGTCGGTTCCTTCACTCCACATTAATTTTTTCATCAAATCTATCGATTTTTACACCAAAATACTCCTCTCACTGAGATGAACACTTTTCTCTAAAGGATCAACTCTCAAATCTCCATTTTTCTCCTCATGTTTATTCCTCTCTTTCCTTTTTTTTTTTTCTCTTTCTCTTCTCCTTCTCCGTTTCTTTCTTTTTGGTTTTTTTCCCACGTAAAACCCATAATCTTCAGCCACTTCATCGTCTTCTAGAAAACTTCTCAAGTTAATTTACCATTTAATCTACCTTATCCCTTCCAAAAGACTACTTTACCCTCCCCATCATGGTTAATTACCAAATAACCATGATTAATAAATATTTAATCACAATTAATTTTAATCTAACCTAATTAGATTAATTATAATCTAATTTACTTAATTTATAAAAATTAAAATCTCAAAATTGTATAATTTTTTTACAACATATATTTACATATCCTTCATATATAAATATATCTAATTACATCATTAACAAAAGATGTAATTAAAATTCAAACCATTACATAACCGAATTGACTTTTTTTGGTTCCTAAAAAATACATCCGAATCCAAACCATCCGAGGTAGGAAATTGAATTTAAAATGAATCAAAATTTTTGGTTTAGTTCCAATTTTTTTAAACAATTTAATGTTCTTAAAAATAAATTTTTTTTTATTAAACTATGTGTCTAATAAATTATCAAATTAGATAAATAAGTAATTTAAATAAAGATTAGGCAATTAATTGAATAACTCAATCAATTTATTAGTCAATTTATTTTTTAATAATACAATTAAATCATTAATTAATTAATCAAATAATTAAATTACTAATTTGGTAATAATCTAATAATTTAATCACCAATAAGTATAATTCATAATATATTTTCTACTTATGTATAGTCTACAAATTGAATTACTAATTAGCACAATTTAATAATCTTATTACTAATTAGGTAATAATTTAGTGATTTAATCACTAATTAGTATAATTTGATGGCTAACTAGTTACGTAACAATCAAATAATTCAATTTTAAATAATATTATAATTTGAATTTTCAACCTAAAATTAAATTTATTGGATAATTTCTAAATATTTAAATATTTTTTTAATTAATTTTATTTTAATCGGCTTTTTAGATTTGGTCTGATTCCTAGATTTTAGAACCAAAACAGAACCAAGGGATTTGGTCTGAACCCTTTATCTTCTTTAAACACATGGATTTATGTTAGCATTTTATAAATTTCTCACGTTTCTCTTATTTGTTTGTCATTTGGGGAAATATATTTAATCTTTCACAATTTTCCTTCCACCAACTCTCTTGATAAAAGATATACATATATAGATAATATAATAAAAGAAAAAATATAATATTATTTTAAATATATTCATGTCACCAAAGGATTCTCTTATTATTTGGTTTTTGTACATATTAGTTTCTCTCCATTTAAAAATTAGTTAATATTTATGTCATTTAAAATTCAAATTTTAATTTGAGATTTTTTAAAAGTTTTCAAATTAGATTATATTTTCAATTTAAAACTTCGTTAAAGTTTGAAATCATCAAACGAAACAAACATTTTAAATGTTATCTCGTCGACGCCAAATTTGATAGAAGAGAAATAAAATCAAAGTAATTTTGTTTTCACCGTCTATACTTTTAAAATAAGATTGAAATATAAAAATGTTAAATGGAAATCCAAACATTAATACTAAACACAAAATATATTAATGTATTTGTCATGACAATTTTTTGTTTTTATCCAATTTATTTTTTATTACATACTCTATTAAGTATGTGTTAGTAAAAAAATACATTAACTTTTGACATTTTGTTTATGGTTGTTTTTAATTTTCATTTCCAGCTAATAAATATAAATAGTTAAATTTTTACATCATTTGTTTTCTCTCTCACACAAAATTGCACCATGTTCTCTTTCAATTTGTTGTCCTTTTCTATTTGACACTTGTACTAGCTTAACTCTCTCTTTCTCATGCGAACTAGGATGAGATAAATCTCATAATTAAAAGATCATAAACCATTAGAAGACAAAGAAGATTTAAAATACAAAATCTCACGTGAGTTAGTCACGAAGATTCAAGATAAAGATTAATCACAATATGAACAAATATCAAAAAATTATAAGCATGTAGATGTATTTAAATGCATGAGGATCCAAGAAATGACTAACATATCAAAATTGGCGCACTTCCCAACAAAGTGGCCGCACCCCGTACCCAGTAGCCCCCTACACTTATGCCTGTTTACTTTCTATAATATTTTTAAGATTTTTAAAGATATTTCTATTTTTAATATTTATTTTAACATATTTAAACACTAGAGTTGTAGCATTTTGAGGATAATTATGATAAAATAAACTGTGTGATGATCCGAATATGTACGTATGAACACGACTATGGGGCAAACATCGAGTTACGGGATAAAACTCGGGACTTAAGCCGAGTGTAGGTAAATTCTAGATTCGAGTATAAGCAAATTCCGGGTCGTAAAAAGACAGTCGTTACAATCCCATATCGTTTGAGGAGGTATATGGAAATGAAAGATGTATAAAGAAACTCTCCCAAGATAGTAAGACGTGTTTTGGAGCACAATTGGCAACGAATCTCGTCAGAACTCTGAAATTAAAAGTGTTTGGCTATAGTAGTACCATGTTAGGTGACCGACTAGGAAGTCATCGCAAAACAAATCCGTGATAGGAAGAGATTGGGCTACAGTACAATCCCCAAAGCGGACAATATCTTACTAAGAAAATTGGTCGTTTACAGGGCAACCCTTGGGACCTGAGTCGAGTATAGGCAAATCATGGACTCGAATATAGGCGAATCTCGGGTGATTAAAAAAGGGGTCGTCTCAATCCCACATCGCTTGGGGAGGTATATGAAACATATACCATAAGAACTTTGAAATTAAAAGTGTTCCGGGGAGAGTAGTACCATATTGGGTGATCGACTGGGAAGCCCTCGCTAAACAAATCCATAAGGAGAAGATATTGTGCAACGACCCAATCTCCAAAGCGGACAACATCTTACTGAAATAAAAGGGTTCCTGACAAATTGTGATATCAGAGCACCCAGGTTTTTAAAATCGATTTTGTAGACTGTCTACTGTTAGTAGTTTTTCTACACCTAACGCAAGTGCACGTGTCGCTAACAAAATAATAAATAGTAAGTAAAAGTCGATCCCACGAGGATATTTTTAATCAATTTTAATTGCTATAAAATTATATTAAATAAAAATAAATTAATAAGATAAATAACGTGACGAAAGAATAATATAAAATTAGAAATCACTAAGATATGTTAGAGAAACAAATTAAACTAATTTAGAATGATTACGATAATAAAAGCCTTGGTTAGGGTCGATTTCCTCGTTACGTAAATTTTACTACTGATGCTACAGAAAGCTACAGCATTTCCTACGAAACAGCGAGAACAAATATTTTTCTAGGGTTCTATCGAATTGCCTAGTTAAATTCAACCTAAAGTTTCTTTCGACTTTGAAAGAATAAAACTTGAATTGAATTTCTTTTCAGCCTATTCTCAATGCCAAATAAATTAATGTCAACAACCTTCCAACAATTTAATTTATTTAATCTATCATGCATCTTAAAATTCCTATCTACCTATCGATACAATAGGAACATGTAACATCAAATTTGTCCGTCGACACAATTCAAATTAAACAATAAACATCATGATAGATTGTTCCATAAAAAATACGTAAACTTTCATATAATTAAGTAAAACACATAACGAGTACTATCTCTCCTAACCAAGATTAAAAACTTAGCCTAAAATCATACAAATAAAAATCATAATAAAAATATTCATGAAGAGAAAAATAAAAAGTAGAGAAGAAATTGTGGTTTTCGCTCTTTTCTGGAATAATCTCCTTTCAGAGAGTTTTTCCTCTAGAGATGCTGGATGTCCCTCGCCAAAGAGCAAGAGAGCCCCCCCAGAGCCAGAGAGAAAAAGTCAGTAAAAAGGAGAATTTTTGAAAGATCAAGAAAAGAAATAAAAATCCACCTTTTCAGAGAGAGAATAATCTTCTCTCTCCTTCCAAAATCCTTTTTTTCCTTTTTAAATTTTTATTCCCTTTTAAATTCTCTCATCAGCCAACTTTTCTCTTCTTTCTTTTCGCGCCACATCACTCTTCTTTTGTCGTTTAGGGCCACATCACCCTTCTTTTGTCGTTTAGGGCCATATCACCATTCTCTTCCTCTTCTCTCTCTTGTTCTTTCATCAATTCAATTTCCTTGATTTTAGGATATTCATCATCTACCCTTCATCTCTTTTAGCTCGTTCAAATGTGCAATCCAATCTTTCCTAATTCTGTGGCCAAAGATAAAAAACAATTATTAATTCTCATAATCTGATTTAATTGAAAATATATGCATAAAATTCATTAATATCTTAAATTCTTTCCATGCTTAATAATTTATAGCAATTATTATAATTTTGGCCACATTCTATTTAAATTCATTTAAATCATACGAATTTTATTAATAATAAATAGTATAAAATAACTCTAATTTAAAAGTTATCAAATACCCCCAAACTTGAACCATTACTCACTTTCGAGTGATGCAAAATAAAATCAATATTAAAAATTTGATAGGTAACATTAATGAATTTCATGTGATTTCCAGAATAATTCAAAACTTGCAATTTTATGAAAAGTAACAGCATCATAATTAAAATCAATTAACATATAATTATTTCCTAATAAAATAATTTCTCAAATTGTGTGTGTGCTCAAACTCCTCTTCAACTTGTGAAGTTCAATCATCCAAACTAAATTTCACAGTTAATATTATAGATTACTAACACTTCAATGTTTTTCCAAAGTTAATTAGATTTCAAAGATTTTTTTTTTATTTTTTTTATTTTTTATATTGACTTT
Organism: Begonia peltatifolia; assembly: GCA_022433055.1. Classification (NCBI taxonomy): domain Eukaryota; kingdom Viridiplantae; phylum Streptophyta; class Magnoliopsida; order Cucurbitales; family Begoniaceae; genus Begonia; species Begonia peltatifolia. Next base: position 20,558,213 of record CM039529.1, read on the forward strand.
CTCTTACAAGTCACACTACCTTTTTACGCGAGTGTCAACATTGGTCATGAAGGCCTCCGGTTACTCAGTAGTGTCATTTAAAGATAAATACTCATATAATATTATAGAGGAGTATAGTCAATAATAATATTGCAACGGAGTTCCTCCCGAAGTTCCTCTATTTAATTTCTACTCATCGAGTATCCAAAGGGCTCACTCGAAATTGAAAGTAGATTAGGAAATTGCAATTATTCTATTTTTCATTCATTTTTTTTTCTCTTTTTCTCATCCTTTTTCTTCGCAAAGAAATCTTTTATTTCTAATTTTCTTGGTAAACATTAACTTATTTTCATCTAAATATGATTGAAAATTTTAATTAAGATACATCCTTAAGCAACTAGAGAGAAGTTTGTGTGTTATGAAGAAAAATTAGATTAAAGGGAATAATTCCTAGTTAAATGTCATTAATGCATGATAATGAAATTTTTCAACAAAATTACGGAGTTAGGAAAATTCTAGATACTTCACTTTTAGGAACATTTTTTTTTTTTTTTGTATAGTAGATATTTCACTTTTTCCTACTACTTTCTAATTTTGCTTTTTCCTACCCCTTTCTAATGCACCTTACCCCCAAATTTAAAATTGGCAGTGTCCTCACTGCCAAACAAAATAGTATACAACATAAAATAAAAAGAAAAGAGCAGGTACTTCCTTAGATGACTATTCTTCTTTGTCGGATTCGGAATCTGATTGCTAGAGTAGGCTTGTGGGAAAATGAGAAAACGTTGGGTGTGGCTTGGTGTAATCTCGCTGAAGACTGCCTGCTATTGCGTTGTCTTTGAGTTAGGTGTAGTACCAGAATACCCTGTTCTTTCGTTTGATGTGGCAGAGTTTGTCATAAATGTTGTATTGTAAAATCTCACTCTGGCTGATTCTCTGTTCAATCATAAGCATAGTTTCTTTCTGCTTTTCCAATTTTTCATCAATCAGCAACAGTGCTTCAATGATTTGTTGTTGGTAAATGATGCTTTCTGCTGATGCTGCAGCTCCGCTTGCAGCATTTGAATCATGAAATTTTCTTTTCTTCGGTTCTTCATCTTCATCAGCTTCTTCATCCCCTAGTTTATCCATAGCTATTCTTTTAACTGCCAAAGGAATAATTCCAGATGCTGGAGCAAGCTTCAATTCTTGTTCTTCATAAACTATTCCAGAGAGTTCACATAACCCTGTTATCAGAGAGGGAAACAGGAATTGCCCCTTGGGCCTCAAAACATTAGCACATAAATTTCTATATATAATCTGCCCAACATTGATACGTTTCCCAATCAGAATACAATATATTAAAACAGCTCTATCCTTTGTCACATGTTGTCCATGCGATGAAGGGAGTAAGCGGCTTTTAAGAAAATGATACTATACTCTCGCTTTCGGTAGTAGCGCAATGTGAGGGAGAGAGAGTGATCCTGTTTTGGAGATGACCCAGGCGGTATCCGGTTCAGCAATTTCCTTTAGGACAGCTTCTAGGTATGCTGGAGACTGATTGTCAGCATGAGCGTAAAAATTATCCTCCACTTCTTTCAACTGGTAGAACGAATTTATTGTTGCAGGTGAAATCTTCACCTCCCTTTTCCGAACCCTTACCGATTGGGGCAAGTCACCTTCGAAGTTAGCATAGAACTCACGAATTAGGTTCATGATGACCTCTCCTGGACGAGTGCAAAATAGTGTCCAATTGTGATTCTGGATAACTGAGGAAACATAACTTGGATACCCTGAATAGCTGCCGTCAAAAATTACAAAGCTTTTCTCAACTGCAAATGTCTTCTGCTTCATCCCTTGCTCGTATCGGATTTTTGCAACATCGTTAATAAATTCTGGTTGAGACAAATGTTTAGCAGCTTTCTTTCCAGCGCTTTTTAGCTTCATGTTGGTATTTGCTGATCTGCAAAAAGGAATAGAGTTTTCTTTCTTCTGGGTGAGAAATTCGTTAGGGCTGCTGCTGCATTTATAAGGCAAGCAAAAAGGGAAATTCAAATTTGAAAGAAATTTTAAAATTTTGATGAAAATCACACTTTGGTAAAGATCACGATTAAATAACACTAAATAAAAGAACTTATTGACTAATTTTATTTTATTTATTTTTCTTTATATATATATATATATATATATTTTTTTTTTTTTTCTTTTCGATTAAGTGTGATGCTACAGCTAACATTGTAGCATCACCATTATTTTCACCGAAACTAATAATAAACAAAAGGATACTAAAAATTGGGTTGCCTCCCAATAAGCGCTTGATTTGTAAGTCTTCAACCTGACTTTTCCATGCTTCATGTAGCTTCTCCGTTCTCAAGAGGAATTGACGTAATTTCCGTCAATTTCTCTCCAAGGTATAACTTCACTCTCTGGCCATTTACCTTGAAATTTCGGCTGGTTTTTTCATCTCGTAATTCCAAAGTTCTGTATGGATAAACTTCTATTATTTCAAAAGGGTTAGACCACCGAGATTTTAACTTACCTGAAAAAAGCTTCAATCTTGAGTTGAAAAGTAAAACTGCTTGTCCTTTTTCGAACACTCGCTTCTGAATCTTTTTGTCGTGCCACCGCTTTACTTTTTCCTTGTAGATTTTAGTATTCTCGTAAACACTCATCCTCAACTCTTCTAATTCTTGCAATTGTAAAAATCGATTTCTTCCTGCTTGCTTTAAATCCAAATTTAATGTCTTGATTGCCCAGTAAGCCTTATGTTCCAACTCCACAGGTAAATGACAAGTTTTCTCGTAAATTAAATTGTATGGAGTGGTGCCCAAGGGAGTTTTGTAAGCTGTTCTGTATGTCCACAACGCATCATCCCGTTTTTTAGACCAATCCTTCCTATTGGGGTTCACCACCTTTTCTAGAATTCTTTTAATCTCTCTGTTTGAAACCTCTGCTTGGCCATTACTTTGTGGGTGATATGCTGTGGTTATTTTGTGTCTGACTTCATATTTGCTTAATAATCCATTGAAAGACCTATTGCAAAAGTGAGATCCTCCATCGCTAATAATTGCTCTGGGTGTTCCGAATCTGGTGAATATATTTTTTTGTAAAAATTTTAGAACTCTCCTTCCTTCATTATTTGGTAGCGCCACTGCTTCTACCCACTTTGAAACATAATCAACAGCCAAGAGAATGTATTGATTGCTGAACGACATCGGAAATGGTTCCATGAAATCTATCCCCCAAACATCAAATATTTCGATCTCCATAATATTATTGAGTGGCAGCTCATGTTTTCTTGTAATATTTCCTACCCTTTGGCACCTGTCGCAACTTTTCACAAAAATGTTAGCATCCTTAAAAAGAGTGGATCAGTACAAACCTGATTGTAGAATTTTTGCGGTTATGTGTGTTCCTCCGTAATGACCCCCGTATGGTGCTGCATGCCATTGCTGTAACACTAATTCCATTTCGTCTTCTGGCACACATCTCCTTAGTAATTGATCAGCACATTGTTTAAAGAGGAAAGGCTCATCCCAAAAATATTGTTTCACATCTTTCAAAAATTTCTTTCTCTGCTGATATTGCATTTCGGGAGGAAGAATGTTGCTTACAATGTAGTTCACAAAGTCGGCATACCATGGCACTGAATATACATCCGCTTTTAGCAGTTGTTTATCTGGAAATGTTTCTTTTATGCTTTCTCCAGGTTGCTGTTTGTTCCCGTTTTCCAGACGAGATAAATGATCTGCAACTTGATTCTCATACCCTTTTCTATCGTGGATTTCCAAATCAAACTCTTGAAGAAGTAACACCCAGCGAATTAGTCTTGGTTTTGCATCCTTTTTCGTAACTAGATACTTGATGGCTGCACAATCAGTGTACACAATCACCTTTGTTCCTATCAGATACGCTCTGAATTTATCGAACGCAAAGACTACCGCAAGTAGATCTTTCTCTGTAATGCTGTAGTTTTTCTTAGCATCATTGAGTGTTTTGCTGGCGTAATAAATGGAATGAAATAATTTATCTTTCTTCTGTCCCAGCACTACTCCTACTGCATAATCGCTGGTATCACACATTAGAATAAAAGATATGGACCAATCGGGTACTGTTATCACAGGCGCAGTTACTAATTTATGCTTTAGCATGTTGAAAGCTTCCAAACAATCTTTATCAAAATTGAATGACACATTTTGTTCCAGCAACATGCATAAAGGTTTAGAGATTTTTTAGAAGTCCTTGATGAAACGTCGATAAAATCCCGCATGACCCAAAAAACTCCGAATTCCTTTTACTGTACTCGTTGGTGGTAAATTCTCGATGATCTCCACTTTTGCCTCATCCACTTCTAAACCTTTTGCTGAAACTCGATGGCCCAACACTATCCCCTCGGAAACCATAAAATGACACTTCTCCCAATTGAGTACTAAGTTCGTCTCCAAGCATCTCGTCAAAACTCGCTCTAAAGTCTTCAAACATGTTTTGAAAGATTCTCCAGTAATGGAAAAGTCATCCATAAAAATCTCCAAACATTCTTCAACCATATCTGAAAATATTGCCATCATGCAACGTTGGAATGTTGCTGGAGCATTACACAGTCCGAAAGGCATTCTCCGAAATGCAAAAGTTCCATAAGGGCATGTAAACGTAGTTTTCTCTTGATCTTTGGGCGCAATCGTAATTTGATTATAACCTGAATATCCATCCAAAAAGCAATAAAATTGTCTACCAGCTAACTTGTCGAGCATTTGATCGATAAATGGTAGCGGGAAATGATCCTTTCGTGTGGCCTTGTTTAACTTCCGGTAATCCATGCAGATTCTCCATCCTGTGACTGTCATTGTCAGAATTAACTCATTATTTTCGTTGAAAACAACTGTTGTCCCACCTTTCTTTGAAACACACTGAACCGGACTGATCCACGAGCTGTCTGAAATAGGGTAAATAATTTCAACATCTAACCATTTGAGAATTTCTTTCTTCACCACCTCCTTCATTACCTTCTCTGTTGCTTTATAGATGTGTTGTATCCATCTTCTAGAAGTATCTTGTACATATAAATACTAGGACTAATCCTTTTTATGTCTCTAACTATCCATGCCATAGCTTGCTTGTAAGTTTTCAATATGTGGAGTAATTTTTCCTCTTGCACGGTTGTCAGAGTAGCCGAGATAATAACAGGAAAAGTTTCATTAGATCCTAAAAATGCACATTTGAGATGAGCGGGCAGTTGTTTAAGCTCCAGTGTTGGTGCATCTTCGATGGAAGACTGAGAAAATTCTGGTTCATCTTTTGTTCTTGTTAATGCTTCGTACTGTTTTTTGTAGCCCCGAGAAATCTGCTTTGTTTCTTTTAATTTCGTCATTTCTGATATAATAAAACAGTCTTCTTCTTCATAAGGATACTTCATGGCTTTTAAAACGTTGAAGGTAACATGTTGATCATTCACCCTCATGGTGAGTTCTCCTTTTTGGACATCGATTAACGTTCTTCCCGTGGCTAAAAACGGTCTACCCAATATGATCGGCACTTCACGATCGGCTTCGTAATCCAAAATAATGAAGTCCGCTGGAAATATAAATTTATCTACCTTTACGAGTACGTCTTCTATCTTCCCCTGTAGATAAGTTAATGAACGATCAGCAAGTTGCAAAGTAACCGTAGTAGGGCGAACTTCTCCAATTCCTAGTTTCTTGAAAATGGACATCGGCATTAGATTAATACTGGCTCCTAAATCACACAAAGCTCTCCCAAAATAATTGTTGCCGATCGTGCATGGAATTGTGAAGCTATCTGGATCTTTCAATTTAGGTGAAATCTTATTCTGTAAGATGTAACTGGTTTCTTCAGTCATGGTCACTGTTTCAAATTCTCCTAGCCTTCTCTTCTTGGACAAAACATCCTTCATAAATTTTGCATAGTTGGGCATTTGTTCCAGTGCTTCCACCAATGGTACATTAATGTGAAGTTGTTTAAGAACGTCTAGGAATCTTTTGAATTGTTTGTCCTGGTTGTGTTTCTGCAATCGTTGGGGAAATGGTGGTGGTAGTCTTTGAATTTTTAGTTCACCTTGTGGTTGCTGTGGTGTTGCTATAGCATCCGTCACTGGGTCACACTTTTCCGATTCATCTAAATCCTCTTGTTCAACCAACTCATCTTGTTTCTTTAAATTTTCTGCCCTCGGTTGTTTTTCTGGAATTTCAAGCTCCTTTACATTCCTCAATACTATAGCCTTGCAGTGCTCCTTTCCTGGTCTTTGTGGCACTTCCGCATCACTTGATAATTGCCCCGTACTCCGTGTGTTTAATCATTGAGCCAACTGTCCCATTTGAGTTTCAATATTTTTTATGGAGGCGGCCAGATTTTGCAGAATCACGTCTGTTTTGGAGGCATATTCTTTGGCAAAACTTTCTAATTTCTCTTGAGACATCATACTATGATTGGGTTGCGAGAATCCTTGAGGGTAGTTTCCTGTAGGTCTGCTTGGTGCTGTAGCATTCTGCTACTGAAAATTCCATTGAAAGTTTGGATGTTGTTTCCAGCCAGGATTATATGTATGAGAATAAGGATTATTGTTCCTATTGTATCCCACATAATTTGCAGATTCTGAGTTGGTGGGACATAAGTTATTGTCGTGGTATTCCCCGCAGAAAATACACGATACTTCTCTCGTTGTCGGTTTTGACGGGTTGTTCATCAATTTGATGGTATTTTCCAGCGTGGCAATCTTTGCATTCTAGGCAAAAACTTCGTCCAAATCGTAAACTCCAGATGCACGCTTTGTAGAATAAACTCTTTCTGAAAGCCATTGATAACTGTTTACTGTCATTCTTTCCAATAAATCATACGCTTCATTAAAAGATTTTGATAGAAAAGTTCCATTTGCTACAGCATCGATGATTGATCTGGTCTGGCCATTAAGTCCATTATAAAATGTTTCCAGCTGAATCCAATGTGGTATTCCATGATTAGGGCATTGTCTTAACAATTTCTTGAATCTGTCCCAAGCCTCATAAAAGTGATTCACCATCCCGTTGTTGAAAACTTGTGATTTCATTCCTCATTCTCGCGTTCTTCACTGGTGGATGATATTTCATTATGAATTTCTTGGCTAAATCTCCCCATGAAGTGATAGTATTTGCTGGAATGTCATTCAACCAATTTCGTGCTCTGTCTCTTAAGGAATATGGAAAAAGTTTGAGCCTTAACGCTTCAGCTAAAACTTCAGGAAAATTAAATGAATCGCTCACTTCTCCAAAAACCTTGAGATGCCGATGAGGATTGTCTGACACTAATCCACTAAACTGTCCAACTGTTTGAAGCATCTGAAACATGACCGGCTTTAACTCAAATCGAATAGTAAGTCTGGTCTCACAATACAAGGATTCAGATCATCAAGTGTTGGAATAGCGAAATCCTGAATAGGTCGATCTCGGCCATCAATAATACGATTAGGGTTATTTTCTATTTCTTCCTGGTTGGCCATATTGTCTTCTTCAATAAATGGTAATTTTTGTTGTCTTCTTCTTACTCGAAATGTATGTTCGATCTCTGGATCGTATTGAACAAGATCTCGGTTGTCCTCGTCAGGCATCAAGTAATTGATACCTAAAGAAAAATGAATAAAACATAAAAAAAATTAAAACAAAATTATAAAGATAAAATTATAGCAAAATAAAATAACTAAGAAATATCCCCGGCAACGGCGCCAAAAACTTGTTAGTGGTTTTTCTACACCGAACGCAAGTGCACGTGTCGCTAACAAAATAATAAATAGTAAGTAAAAGTCGATCCCACGAGAATATTCTTAATCAATTTTAATTGCTATAAAATTATATTAAATAAAAATAAATTAATAAGATAAATAACGTGACGAAAGAATAATATAAAATTAGAAATCACTTAGATATGCTAGAGAAACAAATTAAACTAATTTAGGCTGATTACGATAATAAAAGCGTTGGTTATGGTCGATTTCCTCGTTACGTAAATTTTACTACTGATGCTACAGAAAGCTACAGCATTTCTTACGAAACAACGAGAACAAATATTTTTCTAGGGTTCTATCGAATTGCCTAGTTAAATTCAACCTAAGGTTTCTTTCGACTTTGAAAGAATAAAACTTGAATTGAATTTCTTTTCAGCTCTATTCTCAATGCCAAATAAATTAATGTCAACAACCTTCCAACAATTTAATTTATTTAATCTATCATGCATCTTAAAATTCCTACCTACCTATCAATACAATAGGAACATGTAACATCAAATTTGTCCGTCGACACAATTCAAATTAAACAATAAACATCATGATAGATTGTTCCATAAAAAATACGTAAACTTTCATAGAATTAAGTAAAACACATAACGAGTACTATCTCTCCTAACCAAGATTAAAAACTTAACCTAAAATCATACTAGTAAAAATCATAATAAAAATATTCATGAAGAGAAAAATAAAAAGTACAGAAGAAATTGTGGTCTTCGCTCTTATCTGGAATAATCTCCTTTCAGAGAGTTTTTCCTCCAGAGATGCTGGATGTCCCCCGCCAAAGAGCAAGAGAGCCCCCCAAGAGCCAGAGAGAAAAAGTCAGTAAAAAAGAGAGTTTTTGAAAGATCAAGAGAAGAAATAAAAATCCTCATTTTCAGGGAGAGAATAATCTTCTCTCTGCTTCCAAAATCCTCTTTTTCCTTTTTAAATTTTTATTCCCTTTTAAATTCTCTCATCAGCCAACTTTTCTCTTCTTTCTTTTCGCGCCACATTACTCTTCTTTTGTTGTTTAGGGCCACATCACCCTTCTTTTGTCGTTTAAGGCCACATCACCATTCTCTTCCTCTTCTCTCTCTTGTTCTTTCATCAATTCAATTTCCTTGATTTTAAAATATTCTTCATCTATCCTTCTTCTCTATTAGGTCGTTCAAATGTGTAATGCAATCTTTCCTAATTCTGTGGCCAAAGATAAAAAAATAATTATTAATGCTCATAATCTGATTTAATTGAAAATATATGCATAAAAATCATTAATATTTTAAATTCTTTCCATACTTAATAATTTATAGCAATTATTATAATTTTGGCCACATTCTACTTAAATTCATTTAAATCATACGAATTTTATTAATAATAAATAGTATAAAATAACTCTAATTTAAGAGTTATCATCTACCAGCACAAACCGCCGCACGAGGACACTCCATCGACTGTAAGTATTTAAGTTTAAGATGTTTATTTTGGTTTACATTGTGTCTAAGACGAGCAAAATGCCGAAGCCACATAGACAACCCAAGGAGGACCCTATTAGCCAACTAATGGAACTAGTTAACTGGCAATCTGAGCAGTTAGGAATTCTGTTGAACCGAGAAAGAAATGAGAATGAAAATGGGCATGGCGATACCCCCACCTGATTCAATTGGAGAAAGATTCAGACATCTAACACCTCCGATTTTCGATGAACAATCATTGGACCCCACTCATGCTGAGGAGTGGATCAGAAAGGTGGAAAGCATGTTTGACTATGCTAAGGTGGAAGAGAGCGACAAGGTGACCTGTGCGGTGTTTCACTTGGAGAAAGATGCAAGTTTTTTGTGAGATATCGTGAAAACTTCGATGAATACTGAAGCTATGACTTGGGAGAGGTTTAAGACGATTTTCTACGGCAAGTACTTTAGTAAGGCAATCCGGAACAATAAGATGACCATGTTCACTCAACTACGCTAGACGGAATCCGCAGCTGACTATGTCTGAAGGTTTGAGTCGTTATCCCGCTTTGCAGAACATTTAGTGAGGGTGGAAGAAAACAAAGTATACCAGTTTGTCCAGGGCTTAAAACTGGAGATTCTGAAAGGAGTGAAAATAGAACGAATCAAGAATGTGCCATATCATAAAGTTGTTGCGAAAGCCTTAGAACTAGACGACATTCAAATGAAGATACAACTGAGTGGTGCGATGAACAGTACCCATCGCGGGTACTGTTCATGTGAACAGCACTGTTCACCTGAATAGTTAAAAAACTATATATATTTTACTTTTTACGTTTGAGTTTTAAGAGATAATTTAAACGAATGGTTTTCCACCAAATACAAATGTTTCCACTACGAATTTAAATGATTTAAAAAACGTCTAAGTGTTTCAAAATGTTTTAAATTGATTTAAAGATAAGAATCTATAGAGAAGTCGGTGAGCCGCGGTTCAAATACTCTACGGTTTTTGGGTCGTGCACTTTGTGTTTTCGGAAGAATTTTTTTTTTTTAGTTATTTGTGAAGAACTATATCTTCTTGAAGTCAAATTTTGATAGATTAAATTGATAACTTTGGCTATTACAAACAAGTTTAGTTTTAATCAAACTCATTGTTTGATAACTTTCGTTACATCGACAAGGTTCGATCAAGTTCAAGTTCTTTTTTATTTGATTCAACGGTGTTTTTGAATTTTTATTACATGTTGTTGAAAGATCTCAAATTTAATATACACTTGCTCTCCCTCTCTCTTCGTTTTAGTTTGACTCTTCATCTTCTTTGTCATGTTCTTGCTCTATTTGCTCTTTTTTAATTTGACACTTGTACTAGTCTCAACAAAGTCTCTCTTTTCAATTATAGTCGGATTCCTCATCGTATGTTTCATAATGACGACTCCATGGATTGACACTTCTTCATTTTTATCTCTATCTAAGTGAGAATCTTTTCTATTGTATTTTAATCTATTTTTAAAATTTTCTTTAATCATTTAATTGTATAGCTTGACTCTTCATTTCTACATAACTATTCATCTATTTTATTCCTCAATCTTAAAATATCAATTAACTAAGTTATATTTTATTATATTGTTTTATTACTTATTATATCTTTAATCAATTCTCTACAACATTCTTTGAAGAGCAAAGATCGTACCTATCTCGTAGTTGACTGTAATGGCCCGGGCATCTTACCTGTGTCCACTGATATTATTAAAAAATCTGCTAAATCTTGTAATGTTGGCTTTGCAGTAAATTTATGTTGACTGACTCTACAAATCTCTCCCGACTGTGCCCTCCCAAATGCTTGGTGATTTACAGGTAATGTCGATGGCGACTCCCATGGGAAGACGCTCTCAACTCTTGCCTTCCAACAAACTCCCTTCCCTTCTCTACTCCACAACCGCAACCATCTTCCCATCTACTTTCGTCGCCACCCCTCCTTCTCCTCCCCCGATCCAATCATACACCGTCACTCCTCCAATCAAACCATGGCCACAACGCCTCTACCCCAAGCGCCTTGTCTCCATCATCATCCGCCAACAGAATCTCGATCTTGCCCTGCAAATATTCCATTTCGCTGGAAAATTCCACCCAGATTTCTACCATAACTACGATACCTATCACGCCATTATCAACCGTCTCTCCCGCGCTCGTGCATTTGAACCACTGGAGTTATTGCTCTGCGACTTGCGTGCTTCCGGGATTAAATGCGGTGAGGACTTGTTCATCAACGTTATTCGCAGTTACGGCCTCGCCGGCAGACCTAAATTGTCCCTCCGAACCTTTCTGCGTATCGGGGATTTTGGTGTTCAACGCTCGGTCAGGTCGCTCAACACGTTGCTTAACGCTTTGGTTCAGAACAAACGCTATACTTCGGTGCCCTTGATTTTCAAGAACTCCAGAACGCAATTCGGCGTTGTGCCTAATGTCTTTACTTGTAATATTTTGATCAAAGCGCTTTGTAAGAAGAATGACGTCGAGGGTGCTCTTAAGCTGTTAGATGAAATGCCTTCAATGGGTATGGTCCCAAATGTAGTAACTTACACAACAATCCTTGGCGGCTACACTTGGCGTGGTGATATGGTGGGCGCTAGGAGGATTTTTGGTGAGCTTTTGGATCGTGGGTGGATTCCTGACGCCACTACATACACGATTTTAATGGATGGCTACATTAAGCAGGGTAGATTGGTTGATGCTATAAAGGTTATGGATGATATGGAAGAGAATGGAGTTGAACCAAATGATGTGACTTATGGAGTGATGATAGAAGCTTATTGCAAGAAGAAAAAGTCTGGTGAAGCACTCAAGTTGCTCGACGATATGCTCGAAAGAAAGTATATTCCCAGCTCGGCACTTTGCTGTAAGGTTATTGATGCTTTGTGTAATACTGGGAAGGTTGACGAATCCTGTGAGTTGTGGGGTAGGCTTTTGAGGAAGAATTGTACTCCTGATAATGCCATTACCAGCACACTTATCTATTGGCTTTGCAAGAAAAACAAGGTATGGGAAGCTAGAAAACTATTTGATGAGTTTGAGAAGGGCTCGACTCCGAGTTTGTTGACTTATAACACGTTGATATCCGGAATGTGTGAAATGGGAGAGTTGCAGGAGGCTGGGAGGCTTTGGGACGACATGGTTGAAAAGGGTTGTGCCCCCAATGAGTTTACTTATAGCTTGTTGATAAAGGGGTTCTGTAGAATGGGTAATCCAGAGGAGGGACTTAAGATTCTAGAGGAGATGCTTGATAAAGGATGTTCTCCAAACAAATCAATTTATTCTGTTTTGATTGAACTGCTTGATGGCCGTGGAAAAGAAGAATTCTTCAGGGTTCTTTCAGTGGCCTTGTCTCGGGGAGGAATTGATAGAGATTCATGGGCTCCTTTCTTGACCAAGCTAGTGGATCATCTCGATGATGGCCGAGACGGTCTAGACAGAGTGTTAATGGAGATTACTGCGTAGCTATTTGACAGTGGAATGGGTGATAGTGTTGTGAAGTCTCCAACTAAGGATGATGGTTTGAACAATTCCAGCAGATCAAGGAGTGGTTTATCCCACGTCTTCCGAGAGAAATCATTTCAGAGACTCTCTGTGCACCAAGGTTACTCAGTTGATTCAACTTATGTTCGACGATTGAACAAGTGTGTTTGGTGAATTCGGAAGACAGGAAATGATCCAGGTCTTCAAGTCACGTATTGGTCCACTAGTTGAACACTAATGTTTGACAGAGCTTGGTTGTTCGGCTAGAGCTGGCACTGTGATTAGGTTAACGTCTAGGATCATTTATAGATTAGATCTTATATTAATTCTTAAACAAGTCAAATCTTGTTCATCTTTAAGTATATTAATTTAGATATTTTTGTAAATTTATCTGTTATATTTAAGACTGAATATCATATTTTCTATTTAATCAGATGTTTTAACTCAATTTATAACGTCTACGTGAATTTCTAATCTGATTTTGCTCCATCATGCAATATACAAAGTTTGAAATTATCGGATAATAGATCGATTGAGTTTAAAATTGCGTTAGAAATTGCGCAAGGGTCGAATATCGGTTCATAGAATAAAAATCATTTTTTTTGTCATCAAAAAAAGGATAGATTCATCTTTTCTTTTCCAAAAAATAATGATAAACTAATAGTCTAATTGAGGTTGTTTAAAAAATATTCCCCATTCATAATTTGACCATCGGAGACTGTAAATCTCCTCAATCTCTTAACCTCTTGAAAGTTAAGGGTTGGTCACTTGTTAAATGAACCAAGTGAAGCAAATCCACGCTTACACTCTCAGAAATGGCTTAGACCATACCTTTCTCTTGATTGCAAAGCTTCTTCAAATCCCAGACTTGGCCTATGCTCACGCCATTTTCAACCTCATTCCAGACCCACCCGTCTTTCTCTACAACAAGCTCATTCGGGCCTACTCTTCTGTCTCCCGACACCACTTTTCCTGGTTTCTTTACGCCCGAATGTGCCGCCATGCCTGCCCTCCCAACCAACACACCTTCACCTCCCTCTTTGCCTCCTGCGCTTCCTTTTCCTTCTCCACCCGAGGCCGCATTCTTCACGCCCATTTCTCCAAATCCGGATTTGACTCCGATATTTTCGCCATGACTGCCTTGGTTGACATGTATGCGAAAACAGGTGACATGATATTTGCACGCCAGGTGTTTGAAGAAATAGGCAAACCAGATGTGGCCACTTGGAATTCCATGATCGCTGGCTATGCAAGGTCTGGCGACATGAAGAGAGCTTTGGAAACTTTCATGTCAATGCCTTGTAGGAACGTTGTCTCTTGGACCGCCATTATTTCTGGCTACTCACAGAATGGTGAGCACGTAAAGGCTTTAGAAATGTTCTTGAAGATGGAGAAGGAAACACAAGTCAAACCAAATGAAGTCACGGTAGCCAGTGTTCTTCCTGCCTGTGCAAATCTTGGAGCCATGGAGATTGGGAAGAGGGTCGAAGACTACGCCAGAAAGAAACGCTTCTTCAACAATATGTATGTAAGCAATGCCGTATTGGAACTACACGCGAAGTCTGGTAATATCGAGACCGCAAGACGAATTTTTGACGAGATTGGTGGAAGAAGAAACTTATGTTCATGGAACTCAATGATTATGGGGTTAGCCTTGCATGGACAATGTAGTGCAGCTTTTCAACTTTACAACCAAATGCTTGTAAGCCACTCTCTAATTTTAGTTTGTTTTCTTCCTTCTTTCAATAATAGAGGAGGTTTTGAGTTTTACCATGCATTGTTTTCTGGCTGCTATACAGAGAGATGGAATTAGACCAGATGATATTACATTTGTAGGACTTCTCTTAGTATGCATTCATGGAGGCATGGTTGTCGAAGGGCAAAAGCTTTTTGCGTCAATGGCGGACAAGTTTGATATTGCTCCAAAACTAGAACACTATGGATGCATGGTGGATCTCTTAGGTCGTGCTGGAAAGCTACAAGAAGCTTATGATCTCATCCAAACCATGCCTATGACTCCAGATTCTGTAATTTGGGGAGCTCTTTTAGGATCTTGCAGTTTCCACAATAATGCTGAGCTAGCTGGAAAAGCAGCTGAGTTTCTGTTCAAGCTCGAGCCACGGAACCCGGGAAACTACATCATACTTTCCAATATTTATGCTTCAACAGGCAAATGGGATGGAGTTGCAAAGCTGAGGAAGACGATGAAGAGCAGCCGTGTTACGAAGGCGGCTGGATATAGCTGCATCGAGGATGGAGATGGAATTCATAAGTTTATTGTAGAAGATAGATCACATCCAATGAGTGATAAAATATATGGTTTGCTTGATGGAATTTTAGCAGAGATTAGACCTGAAAGCAAAAACAATTCTCATTATGAACCTGAAGATATGAGATATGATTTATATGCTTGATATCTACAAGGGTAGTGTAATATACGGATTTGAGCCAAAGCCTCTAACCGTCCAAAATTTAGATAGTTTTTAATTTATCTGATAAATTCAATATATCATATTTTTTTTATTAAATCAAGTATTTTATTCTGATTTCTAATTTCTCATAAATTTCTAACCCGGATGCGATTTTTATGCTTGATTTTACTAACTTCAGTTCACAGCCATTGATTGATAACAAGTGTAGAGAATGCAAGTCCTCTTGCAATAATAATATGAAAGAAAGAAGAGCGTTAAATTCATGTGGAAATAACAAAATGAAGGTGATAGTGATAGAGGATGACGACTTCTGATAAAAAAGAGCCGCACCCAACAAACACATTCTTCTGGTTTTATACCATCACCACAACCTATTTGCTTCAAGAGTTTGAAACAACACTCAAAGTGTACAACAACACAACAATGGGCATTGCCTTTTTCAATTCATTGATCGGTGAGTTTCTTCTTGGCCATCCATCTCTTCCTCGTCGCTTCCAATGCTTCTTCCTTCATTCTACCGAGTTCTTGAAACCATTGCTGGTACTGTGCTTCAATGGCTTCAAGCTCCAATTTCAGATCACCATCCACATCTTTGTCAGCTATGGATAACGAGGAACAACTACTCGTCAAGCTCATTATGTTTGAAGTTCCGCAAATGTCATGAAATGACAATTCCAAATTCTTTGGAAATTCATTTGTAGGGGACAATACCCCCATGTCGTTTGCATTTCTCTCTGATTTGCAGTAGTCGAAGAAAGAATCTCCGAGCCCCAGTTCCGATGCATACCAACTAGACCCTTTTGAATTTCCTTCAAGATTTGAATCAAACTCCTCCGCTTTATCGTTTTTGGTAGAATCATCTTCAACAATAATCTCCGAACCAGCAGACGCGTGTGAGTGTTGATCTTCAAAATTATTGAGAGTTGGAGGACTGCGTTCAGCTATAAAAATGGAGCCAGTAGGGTTGTTGGACCAGCTAACATCCTCATCCTGCATAGAATTTTTGTTGGGATTTATCAATCCAGAGAACGAATCTTGCTCATCGACGAGCTCTGAAGGAATGCCAGTCAACATCGATTCCCATAGACAAGCAGTAGAGGATTTTCCATTGTTATGGAGAGGAGATTCACCACAAGAACTTGTTTCCCTAGTTGCGAAATAACCAGATAAAGGCTTCCAACAAGGTATTAGTTTCATGATCAAATAATCAATAAACTCAGCAATGAAAGCTACGTCATGGTCTGCTAGTTCCAAATGCTCCACCATCTCAGAAGCCACAGAAAGTGCAGTATCAGAATCAAGGTAAAACAGAAAATGTATATTCCTCACTCGACCTACAAATTACAAAGTTAAATCGGTCATTACATTGGTTATCGTTGTTTTATGACGTACCATTTTTGCTGATAATAATAAAAATAATAAAAATAAAACTGATAGGTACCCTGCAAAATTAGTCACTAACAGAAAATTGACAGCAAAATCAACTTGATTAACGAAATCCAGAAGACATTGGAGAGGTCTCCAACTCTCCTCAAAACACTGGATTACAAAAACCATAACCCTAATTCATCATCCTAAACAACATAAAAATATAAACAATGCAAAATACCAGTAATATTCTCCCAAATAAGTGACATCGTATATAATAATTAAACTAATTAATTATTTTATAATAATAACTAAAAGATCCTTGATAATTACTCCCTGTTAATTTTCTTCGTGCGTATAGAATGGATGAGTGTGGTAGGGGGGTCTATCAAAAACCTACTAAACAAAAGGTTTGAGCTGATCATATTTACCTCGCAAGTCGGCAATGCGCAAGTTCAATGAAACTGAATTCTCATCATTTTTCTTCCCTCTCAGTCTAAATTCATTGTTGTTATGCATTCTATAAAATTCCAAAGCTGGACAATATGGGCTGCCATTGTTGCTTCCTGTACAAACGCTTAAAGAAAGTTGCCTATCATCAATATCTATGTCCATTGAAAGCGGCCCAGACTTTGGTATATTTAATGCATTGAGACTGTGGTTTGGTAACTGTAAAGGATCGCGTATTGGCTCCTTTGGGCTCTCAATCCGAAGGAATGGATCTTCGAGAAGCTCTGTTGCAGATAATCTCTCCTGTGCTGGAACCAGACATTTCTCAATGAACTCCTTAATTTCGGGATCAGAAACATTATAAAGGGAAGCAGGTTTAATTCCCTAAACAATAAAGATAAGATAATGTCGCAGAATAAGTTTCCCCGTAGAAGAGGAAAATGATCAAAAGAAGTGCTGATGGTTGTCTTACTTACAGAGGTAACTTTCTTATAAATTTGAGCTGGATTTTTGCATTCGCTGTATGGATAATCGAAAGTTACCATCTCCAGCATACACATTCCAAAAGAATATATATCCACAAGTTCGTTGTATTCCTCCTCGTAGAGTTCAGGAGCCATAAATTCAGGTGTTCCTAGTTTGAAAAGAAAAATCGTCATTTCATATTCAAGACAGAGCAATTAAAGGCATCAAGTATTACCAATGACACTCCTAGCTGTGGGCTGTTGCATGACAATCGCCAATCCGAGATCTCCAATTTTTACTTCTCCGTGGTTCCCATTTACAAAAATATTGTCGCATTTCAAGTCTCTGTGAATAATTGGAGGAGTATGACTATGAAGGTAGACCAAACCCTTAAGAATTTGCCTTGCCCAATTCTTTATTGCTTTCATGTCAACGTTCTTATGCTTCTTCCGATATCTATAAATTAAAATGTTACAGGAGTTTACCTTAAAGTAAAACAGACAATGTAAAGAAAGAATGACAATCATCAAAGGGAACATACTGTCGTAGACTCCCCGATGTGAATAGTTCGGTAATCATATTGACAGTTTTCTTCTTATCATCCACCCAAGAACTAAAGAACTTGATGACATTCTCATGTTTCACCGATTTTAGCAAGTGCACTTCAGAATACAATTTTTCCAAATCTTCAGGTGACTGTAAAACAACATCAATTCTCACTTGGTTCCAAGCAACTTCAATGCCATCGACTTCATCGAATGCCTTATAACTGCAAAATGAAATGAGGAGACCAAAGAAGAAGCGTACTTAGACGAAATGTTTCTTACCAAAATAGAACAGCTCCTAAGTACAAAATAAAAACACATAGCCGGAGATGGGGATTAAAGCCCGATGACATACACAGTCTTGAAAGCACCTTTGCCCAATATTTCATTGTACTGTTCCTCAGAAAGGGAAAAGAAAAAGAAAAGAAAAATAAATCAATATGGATCAAACAAAGATAAAGAAACATATACCTGCATAGGGAACGCTATGCAAGTTAAGTAGGCATTATTTGTGAAAAACGAAAGATATGTTCTCATAGTCTAATGTGCCGAATTAAATTTCTACTCCAGAGCTAGCATATGTAGATCAATTAAAAATAAAGAAAGACTCCCAGCAAAAATACTTTAGAATGAAATTAAATACAGCTTCCAAGAAAGACCCGTCTGTTTTTTAATAAAACAACTGGCAATGCTTTGCATTATATCCATACTAACGTAAATAAGGGGGGCAATGCGCTCCATGACCAAGTGCCGACGGAAGTTCAATGCATCAATAATATCATCCATAAAATGTGGAAGCTAATGCACGTATGCCATTGCAGCGAAGCTAAATGTAGTCGCCCCAAAGCATCATTTTCATAAACCAAGAAAGATATTTGTAAATGTATTATTTGTAATCCGAGTACGAGATAATTCTATGGAGGTTAATTTAAGGGAATAGTGATTTGTTCTATAAATGTACCCGGACATATCGACCAGTTGGATCTTTCTCAGCAAACTCAGGGTCAGCATTGGGAGACTCAGCATTTCCATTTATTCCACTAATATCCGTCAACACCAAGCCGGACAATGACTCCATTCCTGTGAAAAGAAACGACACAACTACAGAGAGACTAAAATATATTTGAGGTATGATATTATACAGGATCAATTGTAAGTTCGATCGGTCAAAGCAATCGTCGATGGTGACCAACACGATTTGTTGTTAAACAACGACGATGCTCAGAAAAAGCTTCGGAGGCAACGCAAAACAAATCGAATGCCGATTGCAAAAGGAATCGGCATTCGATAGGAATGGATCGAGATGATGAACTGCTGAAATCCGACAGTCCACCTTCCATACCACACAAATCTGTCATTAACAAACCAAACCAAGCCCGACCCACATCTCAAACACCATCTTTCTGACGAACCCACCTCCCAAAATGACAAAAAAAAGGGGGTATGAAAAAAAGAGGAAAAGAAAATGAAAGGGATGGTAGAGAGGTTAAAGAAGAAGAAGAAGAAACAGGAATGGGAAATGATGAGAGTTGAGAAAAGCGATAGAGAAGGTGAGATCAAACACTTGTATGGCCAGGTAACATAACCAATCACACCCCAAATTTGAATCAGAAAGCTGTGAACTTGAATAGTCTACTTGGGAAACGAAGGTTTTTGTTTTTCCTCTTTCCAAAGTTTCTCGCATTTGGTTAATTACCTCCAATTACAATGCGTCCTTAATTGGAGCCCTAATTATGGATCAATTTCCCTTTTATTGCTAATACCATACTTCCTTTCAAGTTTGAGGTTTTTTTTTTTAAACTATCTTAAAGGATTTTTTTTTCATTTAATCAAAGTATTGGTCTATTTTAAAAAAACCACCAAAATATACTATTCATCATCGAAACCACTAAAATATCAAAAATAGGCAAAACAGTTTTTATCGGTTGACCAATGTGGACAGATCAATCGACCGGTCCAGGGAATGGTCACAGGCGTTTTATGCCCATGACAATAAGAGACTGGTTGACCGATCTCTCCTATATAACCCCTCCCCCCATTTCTTCATTTTTCTCGATTTCTTTTTATTATTTTCTTACTCTTGCAATTTTTTTTTGAAAAATTACCACTAAAAATCCTAAAGTATATGTTATTATATTTCAAACCAGAGAGACAGTCTCCTAGGCCCGCTTAATTTTATCCAAGATGGTCGGCCTCAAAGACATAGCCGAGAGTGTAGCCCCTAAATCAGAAACTACCTCCACACCAAATCTTCGCAGCTCGGTACTTAGCTCGGCCAGCACTGTCGAAATCATTGTGGAAGCTGAAGTTGTCACTTGACTCAGGGCATCCGCTACCACATTTGCCTTCCCTAGATGATACTTGATTTTCAAGTCATAATCTTTAACCAGTTCGAGCCACCTCCTCTGTCTTAAATTCAGCTCCTTCTATGTAAAAATGTACTTCAAACTCTGATGGTCCGAGAATATCTCACATTGCTGCCCATACAAATAACCCTCTAAATCTTAAGTGCGAAGACCACTGCCGCTAACTCTAAGTCATGGGTGGGATAGTTCTGCTTGTAAGCATAGACAATCACCCTCCCACTCTGCATCAACACGCAACGCAAGCCTATCCTGAAGGTGTCACAATATATACTGAACTTCTCACCCTCCACTGGCAGAGTTAACAAAGGAGCTATAGTCAACTTTTGCTTCAGTGTCTGGAAGCTACTTTCACACTCGTCAGACCAACTGTATTTCACATTCTTCCTGGTCAATCTAGACAAAAGAGCCGAAATCTTGGAGAACCTCTCAATGAATATCCGATAGTATCCTGCCAACCCCAAAAACTGCGTATCTCACGGGCACTAGTCGGGCGCGACCATTCCTTCACAGCCTGAACTTTCATTGGATCAACTTAAATACCTTAGGAAGAAATAACATGCTCCAAGAAGTTGATCCTATTCAGCCAAAACTCGCACTTAGAGAACTTAGCATAAAGCTGGTGCAGGCTCAAAGTAGTCAGCGCAATGCTTAAGTGTTCTTTATGCTCTTCATCGCTCCGTGAGTAAATCAGAATGTCATCGATGAGTACAATTATGAACTTGTCTAGATATTCCCTGAACACCCGATTCATCAATTCCATGAAGGCGGTTGTGGCGTTGGTTAACCCAAAAGACATCACTAAAAACTCGTAGTGCCCATACCGCGTCCGAAAAACAGTCTTCGGGATGTCTTTCTTCTTAACCTTCAACTGGTAATAGCCAGACCTCAAATCAATCTTAGAAAATACTTGTGTACCTTGAAATTGATCAAACAAGTCATCTATCCTCAGTAATAGATACTTATTCTTCACTGTCAGTTTATTCAACTCCCTGTAATCAATACACATGCGTAGTGACCTGTCCTTCTTCTGGACGAAAAGCACCAGCGTACCCCACGGTGAGGAACTAGGGTGTATAAAGCCCTTATCTGTCAATTCTTCCAACTGTGTCTTTAACTCCTTTAGTTCCGCAGGTGCTAGTCTGTACGGATTCTTACATACTGGTTCAGCTCCAAGGTACACGTCAATGACAAATTCGATATCCTTGTCAGGGGGCAGACTGACAAGTTCTCTAGAAACACTCCTGGGAATTCCCATACAATGGGAATATCCTGAAGCTGAACTTCTCCCTAAAACTACACGTCCATAACGCTAGCCAAAAATCCCATGCACGCATCTCGCAACAGTTGTCGGGCTCTCATAGAAGACACAGCTGAAACTCTGCTCATACTCTTTCCCGTCCTGAAAGAGTAGCTCTCCCTACTCGGGGGTCGGAAATTGATCTCTCTGGTCTTGCAGTCTATCGCGGCATAATGTCTGAACAACCAATCCATTCCCAAGATAACCTCATACTCTTTCATGCCAAGTATAACCACATTGGCATATAACTGCTTCTCCCCCACTGTCACTATGTCGCCCTGCACCACCTGATCAGAATAAAGACGCTCTCCTGACGGCAATATCACATCATAAACCTTCCAGAATAGTTAGACATTAAATTTGTCTTAACCACGAAGGCAATTGATACGACCGAGTGTGTAGCGCCTGTATAAATCAAAGTATAAGCTGCAAATCCCAGAATAGATATACTACCTGAAATCATTGAGGGCTGAGAGGCATCATCAGGCTCAATGAGGGCGAAGACCCTCGGCGTTACTCTCGATGGGGGCTTGCTTAAGGCTGGGCAGTTCCTTGCAAGATGACCGCCTTCGTTACAGTTGTAGCATCGCCCCTGATTCAACTTCGAGAAATCTTTGATGTAATGTCCTACCTCGTTGCACCTGAAGCATCGGTTTGTGTCCACCTTACACTCACCAGTGTGGTTCTTCTTACATTTCTGGCATAAGGGAAATTGGCCCGATCCCTATGGCCGCTTGCTTCTGCCTTGACTGCTCTGACTATCACTGGGTCTCTTTAGGCTCTTCTACTGCTGTTGTTGCCCATCTCTAGGCTGTTGAGACAATATTTCTTTGAAAAATCTCCTGGGCGGCTCCCTGTGGCTAGAAAGCTTCAATCCAGTCTCCTCAATATCTTGGGCCTTGTAAACCACATTCTCGTAAGGAATGTCTTGCATCCCCACTATTTTTATGCCCATATAAATGTCTGGCTTCAGGCTTTGCACGAATTGTTGTACCTTGTGTCGTTTAGGCTCACCAAGTGACTAGCAAACCAAGACAGTGCCTCAAACTGTCTCTCGTACTCGGCCACAGTATCCCTCGACCATCTTTCGGGTCCTGACTGAGTGGCTGAAATACTTGCCAAAGAACACTGTATTAAACTTCTCTCAGGCCATAGTCTTCGCATCAGTGGTGGCTTTCACTGAATCCCACCAAAACGGGGCATCCTTGGCAAGGTGGAATACTACGCTGGACACTCTGTCTCAATCATCCACTTTGACATAATCTAGCATATCCTCTATACTTCAAATCCACTCCTCAGCACTGAGTGGGTCCGAAGATAATCTGTCGAACACTAGGTGTTGGAGTCTATGGAACTTGTCTCTCCCGTGATCTGCCGTAGCGCTACTGTTGAACTAACCCTAGTCTTCTCTACTCATAAACTGCTCTAGCTGTTGAGACTAGCGATTAACTAGCTCGGTAAGCTGCCTAATGGCATTTTCCCTCTTGTTTGTACCCCTAAGTGGCCCTCTAACCATAGTGCTAACCCTGTACATAACAACACCTAATAAGTCTAAAAGAACTCACGAGGGTTCTAAGAAATACTTACAGTTAGTGGAGCACTCCCATGAAGAGGCTGGCGGTGTTAGGTAATCCATTAAACGATGTCGACCCTGTGGCTCTGATACCATAACCTGTCACACCCCAACAGCAACAACCCGAAAACCCCTCTGATTTTCAGTTCGCTCTGATACTAACACTGTGGCGCTCTCAAGTCATCCATGGACTCGGGTCGCTAACCATACCCTTACCCATAAAATCAAACAAAATTCGTGTAAAACTTAAAACTTTATTCGCTAACTTAAAACGACATCTTTGAAAACGTTTTTAAAATAACATTGTAGCGGAAGACTTTAACCAAAATCAATTTAAATGAAATTTCAAGTTTTAAAACAATAACTGTGATTTCGGTCAACCTCAGCAAGCTTCGGTCGACACCTGACCTATTCTGCACCCAAGGGTCGACACCTATATACATAGGTCGGCACCTCGGTTGCCTCTGTTTGCACAAGTCGACACTTGTTTGCACCAGTCGACACCTTAATTCTCTCTGTCCACTCCAGTCAAACCTTGCGGTCGACACCCCTATGTTTATTTCACTAACCGGTCGACACCTGTTTTCACAGGTCAACACTCTAATCTTCTATGTCCGCCCCGGTCGAACCTTGCGATCGCCACATTTACCATTTTTACACTAACCAGTCGACGCCTACACATACAAGTCGACGCCTAGTTTGGCTCTATCCTCACAGGTCAACCCTCGCGGTCGACATTAGTCTAGTTCGGTCGACACCTATGCGATTAGGTCGTCACTTTACACCAGCAACCGTAAATAAAAACATCAAACTCAAGGAAAAGAAAAACAAACAATAAAACGTTTCCACCATTTAAACCAATACCCAGACATTCATATCAAAATCCCCCAATTAACTTCAAAATTTTACTATACAACGTCACCACTATTAACATTTAAAAATTCGTCTATACATCAAAACTTATACACGAGTTCCATACACGTGACCAGGATTCCACAAAATAAATCCCTACAAACCCTACCATACCAACTTAACTTCACGGATCGAGTTGCCCTAACAAACTCCATCTGCCAGTACATGGTGGTATGCCGCCAACTGTCCGCTACTCCTGGCTAAGCTCGGTAAATTCACCCTACTGATCAACTGTACCTACACCACAAAACACATGTCAGCCTAAGGCTTTGTAAGTAGTGCAAAAGTAAACATGAAAACCATCAATGTAATCCTAAGACATGCAGTCTCTACTTTCTCACTCATGCTGTCATACCATAACGTGTATCACACGATCCTCATACTGAGTTGGGAAGCGGATCAGGTTTCCTAAGTCGATTCTCATACTGCATCGAAGGGCGAATCACTTCCTTCGAGGCCACGTCGTACAACCGCCCCAGGTAGTTGGCCCTTAAGCCACATCGTCCCTGACATGTCGCCACCGTCCCGGCTCAACCAGCAACGGGGCTCAAGAGTCGCACGCGCATCTCATGTCAACGATCCTCTTATAGAGTTGGCAAGCGGATCAGGTTTCCCAAGTCGATTCTCTGTCTGCGTCGAAGGGCGAATCACTTCCTTCGAGGCCACGTAACCATATCACACCTCATATTCGTACTTAAAATCATTCCCAAATTCATTTTTGTCACATTTTTCAAAACATGATACATGGTTGAAACAAAACATGCGAATCACACAACAAATACAATCATTCTTACCATCCTATGGTGTAGGCCCATAAGGACAACGCACATACAAACACTACTTACCTGGTGTCCTTAGCTTCTGTGGCGATCGGCTTCTATCCAATACTTGAGTTCAACTTATCACATAACTCATTCACATCAAAACTCATCCCAAAACTCATCTTGTGTACCTATGATTACTAACTACTTTCATCAAAATCCAACCAAGACGGCTCACAACCTCGACTTGGCCAAAATAAACCTAGACTTCAAAAACGCATAACGTTTCCTACAGTTATAGGAATCGCTCTATCGCAGCGGCTAAACGCTCCTCTAAGAACCTAGTTGAACATATTAAAAAGGATTTTAAAACGATAAACTGGAACTAAGATGGAAATCTGAAAACAGAACCGGACTTTAGGGTCTAAAATCCTCCATTCTCGGTTTCTCGGCAAAAGTCATCCAATTGCGCATTAATTTATCACATTCTACCCCATTAAGCATCATCTAACCAAAATTGGAAGTTTCGAATCTTGAAAACCCGAATTGCATAACTCAACCCCTCCCGATTTTCTCTCAAAATCCCGGCATTCACTGCCCGCAGATTCAAACATTCGCAACTCGCCTCTAAACACTCTATTTTAACACAAAACTTTAAGAAATTGAAACCCCATCGGGTCCCCCACACTCGACCACCGAACGGAGAGGAGAGTAGAGAAGAAAAACATACCGAAAAGAGAGATCGTGTTCTGCACGTGGACTGAAGGAGGAAGAACTAGGAGTAGCGAGCTTCAATCGCCGGCGACGAGGGAGATGAGGCGTGCGTGGGAGAGAAGAGGGATTTTCCTTTCCTTCCCCTTCGGCTGAAATAGGAAATGAGAGTGGCTTCTGCTGAAGCCACTCTTGTTTTATATATATATACCTTAATGCCCTCACGCTTTAGTCCTTTAAAATTTTCGCAAATTCTCGCCTTTTCGTCTTTAAAATTCAGAAATTTTCTTCAGAGTTCATTCATAACTTTTCTCTAATTAATTAAATCCGTTAAAATATTTCGCGAAAACTACACGGGACCTTAATTATCCCGGTAAAATTCTTGGGTTACTACAAACTTTGTACCAAAGATGTACGTCTTCAGACCAGTCAAAACTCCATCTCTCCCAGTTGCTATTAAGCTTGCGTAGAACAAGAGAACTATTCTGTCACGACTATCGCTTTTCAATGAATACACCCCGCGTAGGTCGATACTGTCAAATATCCTTTTTATCCCTAACGACTCTCAACCTCTAAAGTTGTTATTCTTACAATAAATAATCTTCCGTTTGACCAAATCCTACTCAAACTTCTCTTGAAACTTTTCATTCCGAAATAATTTCACAGTCAAATATTGTCAAGATCGCGTAGAGTGAACTTGATAAAAATTTGATATGTATGATAATTGTGTCACCGCTGTAAAACGTGAAGAATACTGATCAGGATAATTGTCGAGAAAAATTATACTGGACAATCTTTTAGACAGAATTACCTTTGCAAGTAAGTTTCTAGGAAAAGCTGAAGGGGTCACAAACGGTTCCACTTAAATTATAGTCTCATAGATAGAACTTAGTTACACAGTACAATTACACCACTAAATAAACATTACGAAAAATAAGATTATAAATATATTCACTAAAAAAAAATCATTACTTTTAGAATTTCACATAAAAAATACAATGAAAAAATATGGCAAAAGAAATTTAAATATTTCGAAAAAAGATAAAAATAAAAGGATTTTTTAAAATAAACTAATACTTAAATGGTTTAAATGAAAAATAGTCTATTCATTTACACGTCTTGATATTTTATTTCATAATTCAATCAGATTTGAAAAGAACTTCAAGTATGAAAATTATGGAAGTAATTATTCTTGTATTTATTGGTACTACACTGTTCATTCTAGTGCTTACAATTTTTTTATTTAGAATAAACGTAAAAACAATCAGTCAACTTGACTTTTTAGTTTTTATCAATGACAAAGGAGAATAGAAAGAAAACAAAAAGAATTCAAAGTTTTAAATAAAATGAGTATGTTACAATTATTAGTATTTTACGAGAGTAATACTCTTTGAGATCCTGAGAGTAGTATGTTATGAGATCCGATAGTATGGTAGAAATCTACGAGTTCTTCTACCATACTAGCTAATATAAAGAATATATTGCAGAGTCATCATTCCAACACTGGAATGTTGGATGTATGATACTAAATTTGTTTGGATTTGGACAAATGTCTAAGCCAAGGCCCATTGGACTATGTTTGAAGCGGGCCTAGGCTCGGTTTCTGTGAACCAAGGCAGTCAGTTCATTTGTTCAGGCTACACAACTTATGTAAAGTATAGCAAACGAGCAAATTTACATTGACACAAGGGCTAGTTACTTCTCTTTTATCTAGCATACATAATTAAATATCATTTCCCCAACATGGTAGGATAAGTCGATTAAAGTTATTGGCTTGGATTCACGTTTATTACAATCTTTGAATGAAAACCACCCTTTAATGAGGAGGTACTAGGCGTTCCAATGATAGACATTATGCTTTCACTAACACCTCCACAATGAACTCAAAGTAGTTTTATGATGATAGATGTTGTAGAGTAAGGATCAACGTAAAAAATGATGAACTCCTTTGAGCATGATCCTGTTTTTTACAACCTGGTATTGGAGGTAAAGGAGGCATTGTTAAGTTCTGTATGGTGTTGGATTGAATGGAACTGGACATGGGATGCCCATTTTGAAAAAAAAATGAAATCAAAATTTGTAATCTTCATCAATGCTTCAAATATAATATTGTTTATTTTAGTTTGGAGTCCACACAATTTATTTTTTAGTATCTCAAAATGTGTTGTATTAAGTAAGAATTGATACTCTACTTATAAACCATGTATTTTTCACTTTTTAAAGCGATGTGGGATTGTGCGTCTACATTGGTATGAGCTAAACTCTCACTCTGGGTCGTTCTACTCTTCATGTGAAGAGTTGTCACAATCTTCGTCTCTTCAAGATTCGACGTCCTTGTCAGCCACACTTTTGATTAGACTTCAGGTTTGATATCGTTACTAATGTCTTTCAGTGCTTTCAACACAATATTATCTACTTTGCATTGGATCACACATAGATTTATTTTGAGAATTAGCCTAAAATGCATGTATACTTAGTAGGGATATGAATGCTATTAATAAATCATGGATTTTTCAGTCATCAAAGCGATGCAATATTATGGACTTCCACTGGTATAAAATAAAAACCCCCCACATTGGGTTGTTTTAAACTTTACATGGCGGACTGTTACATAATAATAAGATAAGTGAATCAAATAATGAAGTTTTGTTCGGTTATGATTTGGCGAAAAATTAAAAATAAAATTCGCGGGCAAGTTTAGGAGGGAGTTTGTCAGGTTAGGCATGGTTTTGTTGAGTTTGGATAGAGTCACCAATTAAATTCGGACGTGAGTCGTGTTCGGTCAAAATTTGAGTTAATTATTGAATATACGATTTAATTTAGTTCTAACAATTTTTTTACATTCGAACATGAAGAATCAAGGGTAAAGTTCAATTACAAC
This sequence comes from Begonia peltatifolia, assembly GCA_022433055.1. Taxonomy (NCBI): domain Eukaryota; kingdom Viridiplantae; phylum Streptophyta; class Magnoliopsida; order Cucurbitales; family Begoniaceae; genus Begonia; species Begonia peltatifolia. Next base: position 20,586,643 of record CM039529.1, read on the forward strand.
CCTATAGTATGAAGTTAGTTTACAAAAACTATCAAACAAAAAGTCTGTACAGTCAAAACCTCAAACTATCAAAAAAAGTTAAAAACCCAGGCGGGGGGCCGATATCCCCTGAATCCAACTTTTCACTTTATGTGGGGGGCCGATCCAAAAGCACGGCCCCCCGCATGACCAATTTTGAAATAATTCGGGGGGCCAATCTCAAATTGTGGCCCCCCGCCATTTTGTTCGCGGGGGCCCAACATAGTTCGCGGCCCCCCGCAATGCGCATGCATTGCACGTGGAACGTAGCGGGGGACCGCACCATGACCTCGGCCCCCTGCGTTACGCGGGGGTCGATTCAGGGACCTTGCACCACCGCTCAGCACGTGCTTTGCACATGCCAAAAGGGTGGGGGGCTGAGAATGTTACTCCCCCCTTGCGTTGAAGAAAAATTTTAACGCGGGGGGCTGCGTCTTGTTATCGGCCCCCTGCATTTCATTTCGGCCCCCCTGCATGTTGAACATGGCCCCCCGCACGTTCTAAAGGCGGGGGGCCGTGTTCATCATGCGGGGGACCAAATTCACTTTACCGTAAAGAAAGGGGGCCAATTTTTTGATTTTGCCGCTGAAATTGTCGTTCTTGTTACCGTAAAGCTCAAAATCGGAAGCTCATTCTCCAAAACATCAATTACCTTCTCGAAAATCCGAAAGCCGAGGCTCGGTTGTAGAAAATCTGAAACCCTAGTTTCGAAATCGCTGAAAATCCAAAAATCAAGCATTCTAATCTCCAAAAATCCCAAAACTAACCTTCCTAATATCTGAAAATCCAAAAACTCGAGCCTCTAATTGCCGAAAATCCCAAATCCGAAATGGCCCAGAAAATGTCATTCAAACGTCCCCACCTCACGACACAAGCGGGTCCATCAAATCGGCCACCAACAAACTAGCCTCCGGATGAAATGCCGTAACCACCGCCTAGTTATTTCTCGATGGATTTTTGAAGCGAGGAGTGTCAAAAGCAGTTCGATTAGGATATTTCAATCCGATCGATTATTTATAGAAAGACGGTCGAATTCACTGGTTGAGAATCTTTGCAAATCCAGGAGATGTTTGATAGGATTAGATTGCATGGGGTCTACAACATGCGTGCAGAGACTTGCGACCGAATAATTTGCTTATTTTACGCGAACTTGACTAATACTGGGAGGCCTGAGATCTTAAAGTCATATCTATGCGGTAAAGATATAATTGTTCATGCAAATCAAGTGAACAAGTTGCTGGGATTTGCTTCAAGTACCGCGATGCAATACTATCACGCTTCCCGAGATTGTGATTTTGCTAGAAGCCCAAATGGACTGCATTTTCCTAGACAGATTCACCGCAATTCGAACGTTGCAAAATTTACTAAACCGAAATCCAAGAATCTAAATGTTAAAGCTCGGGTTATTCACAACCTGATCAACCACACCCTGCTGCCGAGAGATGGCTATAGAGATCTGGTGGACTGTATAGATCTATATATTATAGAGAAGATGTACAACGCTACGATGTTCGACCCCGGGTTCATGATTTTAGGTCACATTCGGGTGGACACGAAACAAAAATCTATCGTACAGTACTTTGATTTGGAGGATCGTGCAGTGATCTGAAGTTCAGCTGCTCGTTGGAGAGCAGATCAGAGCTCCTCAATCCTTGGATGTATTTGACATACTTCATTTATGTCGAATGAGCCTAGTTGAATTCGCCGGGTGTTGGATGCTGAAGAGAGAGCCCGAGAACGCTACAACACAAGATGATCCCATGGAGGAGGACGCCCCCGCTACCGCGACGGAGCCGCCAATCGCCTCTCAAGTTGGCAGTAGACGGGAAGAGCAGATGCATCTAAAGCGATAACAGATGCATCGGGAGGAGCAATAGATGCATTTAGAGCGACAGCTGATGCATCAGAAGCGGCAGCAGAGGATTCAGTTCCTCATAGGCAAGGTCGAAGAGTTGACCGTGGATCAGAAAAAAGTAGTTGAGGCACAGAACTATGTCAGTGAATCCATTAGAGAGGTCACTGAGAGAATGGAGTGTTGGATGGCAGACAGAGACGACGATATACCACCAGAGTAGTTTAGTTTAGTTTATATTTTGTATTTCATTTGATGTACTTTAATTTTAGTGGCTTTCACATTATTTTTTTGTACTGCAGTCTGTCTGATTGGTATATATTTGTGATTTCACATTACAACAACTATTTGAAAATAGCTATGTAGAAGTATAAAACAAATAAAATTATGCCTAATTTTTTGATTTTTTAAAAATAAAATACAATAATTAATTAACTATAATTTTATGCGATTTATTTAAGTATAATTTATTTAATACATTCAAACAAATGAATGACTTCTAATTAATGCATTCTAACAAATTTATCACTTTTAATTAATTAATGAACAAATTATAAAATAAATTAATTAATTAACGTATTAAAATTATTTTATAATAAATAAATATTATTTAATATATTTAAACAAATTAATGACTTCTAATTTATTATTATAAAAAATAAATAAATAAATTAATTATTATATTAATTATATAACCTATTTAAATATTATTTAAGTAAATAAATAATATTTATTTAAATCAAATAAAAAATATTTATAAATTAAAAAAACTTTAAAGTTACATGAAAATAAATAAATTTCAACATAAATTACAGTAGACAATCTCTTCTACTTCTAGCTCGCGAGTCATAGATTTATGCATATAATAAAAATTATATTAAAAAAATAGGGTAAAGTGCAATTTGGCCCACACTTAATGATAAAAAGTACATTTACACCGTAAACTCGAATAATGGACAAAAACAACATTAATTGATTGATAATGAGCAATTCACCCCCTATCGTGTCATTTTCTGTTAAAATAGCACGTTTTTGTCACGTGCTACATTTTTCTACCCGAAAAGCCCATTGCTGGACTCAGAACCGGACCAGACCGGTTTGCCTAAAAACATCGCCTCTCTCTCTCTCACTCATCAGTCGGCCATCGCCCGCCCCCCTCTCTCGCCTCTCTCTCTCTCTCTCTCTCTCTCTCTCTCTCTCTCTCTCTCTCTCGCCTCTCTCTCTCTCTTTCTCGCCACCTTCAAATCCTATAACTATTCCCACTGTTATCGAGCTTCACGATTGCCGCTTTCGCGTATTTGAAGCTACTTCCTTGCTCTCTGTTTTGACATCGGTCGACACCTACAAAGACCGGTCGACACCGATTACAAAATTGGTCGACACTGACTAAGATAAGCCGACACTTCGTTCCTCTGTATTTTGATATCGGTCGACACCTTCAAACCTTGGTCGACACCAATTACCAAACGGATCGACCCTTAATAGATAGGTCGACACTGCATTGCTCTCTGTTTTCACATCGGTCGATACTTGCTTAGACAAGTCGACCCCTCAACAATCTGTTATTCTCTTCTTTTTAACGAAGAAAGTGTCGTCAGAATCCCTAACCGAAACCTCAATCTCTCTCTCAACTTTCTTCGGAGATTTACGGCTCATCTCTTCCAGAAATCATACTCTTTCTCCTCGATACCTTAAATGACATCATACTCTCGTAGTAAACTTGTCAGTCGTCGAAAGAGATCAAAGAACTCTGCTTAAGAGACCGAGCAATAGCCTCCATCAATGTGGTTGTCTCCACTATTCACAAGTGAAAAGTATGAAGTGAGGTATATAAGTGATTTTCAGTTCAATACTATTATTTTAAGCAGAACAGTTGAATTTTCAGAGTTATTCAGTTTAAATTTGATTGAGCCGTCTAGAACTATGAGTTTGTATGAGCTGTTTAATCTTAGTGATCCATATTTTGAGACTCCGATAAAAATGTTCTATGTAAATCTAAAACATTCTGTACGAGCTCTTAAAATTCGTAGCTATATGTATGGAAAACACATAGAAATTACCTCGCATTTTTTAAATATCATTTTGCATTGTGAATTAAATAATGCTGGCGAAGAATATTATAAGGCAGCAAATGATCCCGACTTTATGGGCACGAGTAACGAAACTGAATTATTACAGATGATTGTTAAGGATCCATATCGACCCCTTCCACCGAAACCGAAAGCTAAAGATTTGAATGTACGAGCAAGACTCATTCATCACATGATTACATACAATCTGTTACCTCGTGATGGACATAGAGATCACATTAGTGGTATGGATCTCTATGTTCTCTACAAAATTTATCGAGGAGAACTATTCAATGTGGGATACATTATTCTGAATCGGATGCTTCAAGTTTTCAACAATGCACCCAAATCTCTTCCCTTTAATCTTCTTCTGATGAAGATTTTCGAGGTCCATCAAGTGCAAATTTCAAATTCTGAAACCTTTTTAAATCTGAAGAAAACAGACTGGTACTCGTCATCCCCTCTAGCGCGGATGGGGTTTGGAGTCAATGATGAAGGAGATTGAGTCTTAAAGGGAGACCAAGCTGATAAGAGTACTATACCATCTCACATGGAAGTAAATGTGGTTGGTCAAGAGCCAAAACAAATCGTTGAACCTCAATTCCATGCACCTCGAGGGAACCTCTCTAATCTTGAGGAACGATTCAACAATCTAGAGACGAGTGTAGCCAGCATAGGGACCGCCATTGAATCATTTACGAATTTAGTCTGTAGTCGTCTTGATCGGATGGAAGCTGACAACATCAAGTGTTAATCGAGATATGGGATGAGTAAGTTTTCCTAACCAATCCTACAGACGATCCCAGTGTTCCTTCATCCGATTGATATTTTTCTCTTAAGTTTGCGAGTGTCATGATTATTGTTACTTTTTACCTTTTTCTTACTTTGTTGTTTGTAATCATTAGATATTGAAATTTCTATTCAAGACCATTACAAATTATCTTGTCTAGTTTGTGGCCGAGAGCTTTTTTCTGTTGGCTGAATATTGATGACAATTTGCTGAATTTCATTTTCTATCCTTATTTATTAATTGTTTAGTAAATCTCCGAAGAAAGTCGAGAGAGAGATTGAGGTTTTAGTTAGGGGTTCGGACGACACTTTCTTCGTTAAAAAGAAGAGAATAGCAAATTGTTGAATGGTCGACCTGTCTTAGCAGGTGTCAACCGATGTTTTAACATAGAGAACTGCAGTATCGACCTTTTTGTAAGGGTCGACCAATTTTATACGTGGAGTCGACCACTCTAAGCCGCTGTCGACTGATGTCAAAACAGAGAGCAATGCAGTGTCGACCTATCTATTAAGGGTCGACCAATTTGGTAATTGGTGTCGACCAAGCTTTGAAGTTGTCGACCAATTTTGTAATCGGTGTGGACCAGTCTTTGCAGGTGTCGACCGATGTTAAACAGAGAGGAATGGAGATCGACCCGTATTCACAAGTGTCGACCGAAATCTTTTTGTTAATACTTTCAACACTTGAAATTAAGATTACCTTATACTAAGCTTGCACAAAAAGATTGTTAATTTTCGCTACAAACAGTTTAATATTTTACGCGATGTTGTTTTAAGGCTACGAATAATAATGTCGAAAAAAAAATATCCAACTACATGTCCAACTACATGGCATATCAAATCTATTCCATAAACATATTCAACTACATAGTATATCCAAATACATATTATATCCAACTATATATCATATCTAAATGCAGTCCATAATCATCCTCTGCGAATGTATGGTTGTACTGAAGATTCTTGCATAATATAAACAATTAATTGTTAATAATAATTAAATACGATTTAACAAATTAGAAAAGAAAATAAACATTACTAACTTGTGTTCCAATAGCAGCTGAAGAAAAACCAAACAAAGTTGATCTTCCTCGTGATGTTGATGCACTGGCTTCCATTCTAAAATCAATGGTTACTCCTTTGCACGTTCTAGCATTATGGTTCAGACCCTGACATTTACTACACTTAATAACTTTACGCATTTTGGTCTTCGTACTCTAAGTTTGAGGTTCATTAACATCCCTCGTTCTTTTCTTTTTTGGCTTCTCAGGCGGTCTACTAACAATTGGTGGCTGAATGTCACCCATGTCTAAAGGTGTCCACATGTATAAGCCATTCATTGTCTGTATAAACTAAGAATATATTGTCAAATATGTTTGCCGATGGTAGCAACGATCAACGTCTAATTCAATGTCTCTCCTCATGAATGCTATGCATGGTACAGCATGGACACATGGTATGCCTGAGAGTTGCCACCGGTTACAACTACATGTACCGTTGGCTACGTCAACGACGAATTGTTGATTGGCATCACTAACTTGAAATCTTTTAGCCCCAGCTGCGGTTGCACACCAGTTTCTACTTGCATTCTGTAGTTTGTTTAATTTCTTTCGTATCTGATAGTCCATTTTGTTGCTCCATTCGTTGATGCCTCTTACAAATTCTTGTCATTATAGTCGACCTTATCATTTCTATCATGGTCACAATTGGCTTATCATGTGCTGGTAAGATGAAGACGTTGAATGACTCGCTCAGATTGTTCAACGTTAGCTCACACTTTGATTTGTGACTGAAAGCATGTCTACATCAGTGCTTCACATCATACTCCACAAGATATCTATATGCTGCTTCATTGAAGCTCTGTAGCCTCTTCATTTCCTTCACAAACATTTCCCGTGTTGTTGCGGTGGAAGCATTCCACATAATGTCTTTATATAGTTTTCCACGAAACTTCTTCTTCAAGTTTGCGTACATATGACGTACGCAAAATCGAACCTCTGCCTCTAGTACATGTTTTCAAAGAATAACTTTCAAACCCTACATAAATGATATGTCATATGTCAATAGGTTAAAGAATCTAAAACTTCACCAGTGATCACATATACTTACTTTTTGTTAATCGGAAATGAATGTGCAGCCTTCACCACAATCGGAGCCAATATCTGTCAACAACAACCTCACAAATCATTTCCAAAACTTCTTCGATTCAACATCCACAACAGTCACTGCAATAGGATATATTCCGTTATTTGCATCAATACCGATGGCGGTTAGAAGTTAACCAGGACATGCCCCTTTCAAGTGACATCCGTCCAAACTTATTACTAGGCTACATTTAGCAGGAAGGTCTCTCTTACAAGCATCTAAGCACATGTAAAGTCGCTTGAATATGGGCTCTATTTGACCATCAACCCTGTCGACATTGACAACGAAAGTGCTACCCGGATTGGACCTCAGAACATCTCCAGCATACGACCTCAGTTGTTTATATTGTTCAGTTGAATCCATATTTGCAGCCCTACTACTTGCCCTAATTGCTAGGCTAGGGCTGATGTTGATATTATAGTCTCGCCTAACTGTGTCAATAATGGATGATATTTCTCACCGAGGCTAACTTCTAAATCGATGCAAGTAACGTTCTGCCACCCATTTTGCTGTTGCATGGCGACTCTCCATTGTGCGAGCATACACGTGAGCATCATTCAACGTCTTCACTTGGAAAGTCGCTTCATTTGCCTTTTTTAACGCGTAGAGTTTCCAAGGACAACCTTCCTGGCATCTAGCTTTAATTCTTTATTTTCATGTTTTGTAAATCTAATATCAAATCCATTAACCACAGCATAATTGGCGACCTTCTTCTTAATTTCAGCCAATGAGCTGAATTTGTCACCTAAAGATATTTCTAAGAAGTTGTTACTTGATTCTGCTGTGTCCGCTGCATGCATCACATCATTGGATTCAGCGGCTGAAAGATCATCATCGGATAAGGAGGCCAAAACAGATGGAATCGAAATATGAATCGGTGCCCTTGCATTTCCAACAGGTGCCTTATCTACAGGAATTGGATCCCCCGCTTCACCAACTTGAGGACCACGATCAGACTCTGATGAATCACATGACTCATCATTTCTACCTTCTTCCTGGTCAAGTACTTTAGTATCTTCATGGTCTACATACATATGAATATGACGATTGTTATCCAATGACCGAACCATCTGAAGTACGTCATTATCGGACTTCACTAGTCGTAATCCATTTCCCAATTCTAATGGAGGCTCCACGCAATACAAAGTCTGCCATATGCCAGCTCCAACATTTACCACCATGTCTACAATCACAAAAAATGACACCTTATCCACATCAATATCCTGGACTAATGCATCATCTCCCCCCACGTATTGTAATTTTTTTTCTTTCACAAACTTCCCTCCATAATGAATGACAATTGAAAATATGTCAATCTTCTTCTTTGCAAAACAAAAGTGAAACAACTATGTTTTTCATTTACAGTTCAACAAAAATCATTATATAAAAAATGTTTATACGTCACGAGATTTCGGTTGTAATTAATTTCAGAACAGCAAATGTGATATATAACATTTGCATGCCGTAATGTCGTACGTATAAGACAATTTTAAAAACCATGATATGCATGACGTGCATTTTCAAGAAACAATTCATGGAAAAATAGATTATTGTTTTTCCAGCACAATGACCATGCTGGAAAAGCAAAGTTGCAGCATGTTCTTCTTTTAAGCTTAGCCAATTTCACAGAAATGTTAGATAATTTTATCCAAACAGAAACATAATTGCATCTAAGAACAGAACACTATCATCGATTAAGACACCAGCAGACAAAACAACAATTGATTCACCAATACAAGAAGTAATTTTTTTTTTTAGAAGAGAACACATTCATCGGTTAAGACACTATCAAACAAAACATAAATGGATTCATCAAAACATGAAGCAATTTTTATAATTCGAAAACATAACACTATCATCGGTTAAGATATCACAAATGGCAACATGATAAACAACAAAATCAAAAAACACAAAAATCAGACAAGGGAGAGCTTCACAGATGCGAAAGCGGCAATCGTGAAGGTGGTTTACGGAGGGAGAGAGGAAGATGTTTTGTAGTGCGAGCGAGAGAGAGGCGAGCGAGAGAACGAGAGAGGCGAGAGAGGGAGGTGGGTGAAGGGTGACGGGCGACTGACGAGTGAGAGAAAGAGAGAGAGGCGATAGATGTTTCAGTTAGGGATTCAAACGACACTTTCTTCGTTAAAAAGAAGATAATAACAGATTGTTGAGGGGTCGACCAGTCTAAGCAGGTGTCGACCGATGTTTTAACAGAGAGAACTGCAGTGTCGACCTTTTTTGTAAGGGTCGACCAATTTTATACGCAGGGTCGACCAGTCTAAGAAAGTGTCGACCAATGTCAAAACAGAGAGCAATGCAGTGTCGACCTATCTATTAAGGGTCGACCAATTTGGTAATTGGTGTCGACCGATGTCAACATACAGAGGAATGAAGTGTCGGCCTATCTTAGTCAGTGTCGACTAATTTTGTAATCGGTGTCGACCGATCTTTCTAGGTGTCGACCAATGCCAAAACAGAGAGTAAGGAAGTAGCTTCAGAGACGCGAAAGCGGCAATCGTGAAGCTCGAGAACAGTGACAATAGTTCTAGAGTTTGAAGGTGGCGAGAGAGAGAGCGAGAGAGGCGAGAGAGGGAGGCGGGCGACGGCCGACTGACGAGTGAGAGAGAAAGAGGCGAGGTTTTTAGGCGAACCGGTCCGGTCCGGTTCTGAATCCAGCAAGGGGCATTTCGGGTAGAAAAATATAACACGTGACAAAAACGTGCTATTTCAACGGAAAAGGACACGGTAGGGGGTGAATTGCTCATTATCAATCAATTAATGTTGTTTTTGCCCATTATTCGAGTTTAGTGTGTAAATTACACTTTTCATCATTAAGTGGGGGCCAAATTACACTTTACCCTAAAAAATAATGACAACATATTTAAAAGCGAAATATTTACAACTGTACCCGCGTCCTCTCATTTGTGTTGAAATCCATAAACGTATACTGGGAAGCAACAGTGTCTGAAGTCGATTCTCAGTTTTGACACGTGCGAATATTATGCATGTATTGATGACGTATACTACACAACATCTTAAAGTTCTGCCTACTAGCTCTCGAACTTGACGACTCATCGACATCTCATACTATTGTCTTCTTGGTCCTACCAGGTTGGTGATATCTTATGGGCGGGAAGAGTTTCCCATACCTTGCGCATCCGGCCACATTAATTGGTCGTTCACAGGTTGAATAAATTATGAGTACATCTGCAGATAAGTCACCCGGTGATAGTATGGATGCACGTAAATTTCTGGTTGCACTCTCAAGAAAAATATGCATGATATGGCATGGACACACGAGATTCCAATAAGCGTCCATTTAATGCATTCACATACCCACGTATTCATGTCGACAACGAAATGTTCGTTACCGTTGCTCACCTGATATCGTGAACCTCCCCCAAGCGTAGAGCTCTAATTTCCAGCTGCATCTACTAGCTTGTCAAGCCTTTTATATATTTGGGGACACAGGAGGTTCGTTAATTGGACCATCTTCTCAAATTTTTTAACGATGCGAGTCATCATGTACGTTCAGATCGTTTCGAACATGGTGAGCATCGGTTTGTCCTAGCAGCCAGTATAGCTACATTAAATGACTCGCACAAGTTATTTAAGGCCATTTCACATTTGGGAATCGGAGAGAAGACATGACTAGCTCAATATCTAGGTGGTTCTGTTTGAAGCCATTGGTGGGCAGCCGGGCTAAGCTCATGTAATTTTCTCATTGTAATTTGAAATGACGTTTTGTGGGTGCCCTAGCCGCATTCCACATTGCTTCTTGGTATGCTTTGCCCCGAAACAACCCTTTGAAGTTTGTGTACATGTGCTTGAGGCAGAAACGGTGTCAGCGTCTTTAAATTTATCTTCCACAGCATTACTCAACCCCTATTAAAACAGAGTTACTTAAACAGTATTATTGCAAATTTTTTCAAAGGAAAACTGAGTCGTCATAAAACAATATATCTTTTGTCGATTAGAAACAATCTTCCATCCAGCTCCATCTACAGTGTGCAGGTCTGCCTTTAAAAGTTTCAAAAACCACATCCATGTTTCCTCGGTCTCTTTTTCCACGTTGGCATAGCAACAGAATATACACCGTCGTTCGCATTAAAACTAACGGCTGTAAGTAATTGACTGGGACATGATCCCTTAAGGTGACAGCCATCCAAACATATAATAGTGCGACCAAACTGTAACAAGCTCGCCTTGCAAGAGGCCAAACACATATACACTCTTTGACATATTAACGAGCTCCCTGTATCGTAAGTAAGTACCTCAAATGTGCTACCTGGATTTGTTCTATTTATTTTTTTTGTGTATGACCAGACTAGCTTATACTATTCGTTGTTCTTGCTTTCGTTAAATGTGCGAGCTAAACTTGTTGCTCTTTTGACAAGAGTAGGAGTAATATTAGCATTATGCTCAATCCTCAGTATCTCCACAATGGAAGAAATGTCCCACCTAGGTTGACTTTTGAACCTACGTAGATATCGATGTGCCACCCATTTTGCAATAACGTGTTTATTCTCAACTATTCTCACACAACTGTGAGTATTAATCAAACTCTTTATTTGATAGCTAAGCTCATCTTACTTTTGTGAAGCATGCAATCGCCACTCACACCCTTCTGAACACCTAACTGTTAATCAACTTCTTTCACTTTTAGTGAATACTATACCAACACCATGTTTCACAGAATAATCATTTATTTTATCTTTAAGTTTCTTTAAACATGGATATTCTTTAGTTACAAAAAAAACCATTGGAACATTTTCCCTTACCTGTACGCTTTCAACCTCACATCGTCCAACATAACTGGTGTTTGAAGCTGATCATCTAGAGTTATTGATGTTGAATGCACTTGTATTGCTTCATTTTCATCAGAGTCATTGCCACCACATGCAGGAGTCTCGCCCGAATACAGATTCATCTCGTCATCACCAGTTGTTTCTTCCTCTAATTCAAACCATGTATCTATATTAGAATCCATCGTTCTCGATAATACAAAAGAAATAAATATTTGTGAAATTTTAGAGATTTCAGAATGTGTTGATTGAGAGTGGACGATTGAGCTCTTTAAATAAGAGAGAAGATCAGCCCCCCGCTTTTCAAGTTTGGCCCCTCGCAAATCTAGATGCAGGGGGCCGCATGTGATTCGTGGCCCCCCGCGTCCCATTGCGCGATCAATAATTGATCTTTGGATGAGACGTGGGACGCCGAGTGAGATTCGCGGCCCCGCAGGTCCCATCCAGAGATCAATAATTAATCTCTGGATGGGATATGGGGCTCCAAGTGAGATTCGTGGATCCCCCGCGTCCCATCCAGAGATTAATTATTGATCACGCGATGAAATGCGGGGGGCCGATAACAAGACACAGCCCCTCACGTTAAAATTTTTCTTCAACGTGAGGGGTCGAGTAACATTCTCGGCCCTCTACTCTTTTGGCATGTGCAAAACACGTGCTGAGGGGTGATGCAAGGTCCTCGAATCGACCCCCGCGTAATGCAGGAGGCCAAGGTCATGGCGCAGCTCCCTACGTACGTTCCACATCCAACGTATATGCATTGCGGGGCTGCGAACTACATTGGGCCCCCGCGAACAAAATTGCAGGGGGCCATGGTTGAGATCGGCCCCTCAAATTATTTCAAAATTGGTTATGCGGGAGGCCGTGCTTTTGGATCGGCCCCCCGCTTAAACTGAAAAATTGGATTCAGGGGCCTATCGGCTCCTCGTTGGGGTTTTTTTGAACGTTTTTTGATAGTTCGAAATTTTGACTGGACAGATTTTTTGTTTGAGGATTTTTGTAAACTAACCTCATAATACGGGGTTGTAATTGAACTTTACCCAAGAATCAAACCACAAGTACTGTTTTCTTTCCCTACAAATCACTTTTGGTTTACACAAATACAAAAACCGGACCAGGTTGATTTCCATAGTTTGACTTGGTTCTAAAGGTTTGGTAGTGTAACAAGAAGTTGGAATTTGTGTGGGTTTCTACTTTTACTTTTAACGAAACTAGACTTGCAATTTCATGTAGTAACATGATGCAGAGAATGGTCATCCTACTCCAGATGAGCTCAGCTCACCTGCTTCGTGCCTTAGTCCTGCAGTGCCTGGCTTTTTTTCTTCGGATCCACTCCCTCCTCCCTCCCTCTTCCGGGTTGAGAATAGTGGAGCATGGGGACTGTTGGGGAGACTAGATTCTTCAAAACCAAACGGAAGGAGATCGACCTCGCTCCCCTCCTCAGAAAATCATGGTACCACTTGAGGCTCTCTGTTGCTCACCCTTCGCGAGTTCCCACCTGGGACGCCATTCTTCTCACTGCCGCTAGCCCCCAACAAGCCCTTCTCTACCAATGGCAACTCGACCGTGCTAAGCGTTTGGGTCGGATTGCCCCCTCCACTCTCACACTCGCCGTCCCTGACCCGGATGGACAGCGGATCGGCTCCGGTGCTGCTACCCTCCATGCCATTTATGCTCTTGCCCAACATATAGGGAAGGTCGATCCTCATCTTCGCCCAGAGGTAAGCTCACTTGGGTTTACTTAATCATTGTTATTTTTCATTGATGTCTGACAGTGGAAAGAAACTCGTATCTTTAGTTTAGGTATTTATGCTGTTCTCTGCCAACTGTATTGTATCCTGATTTTGCCTTTGGGACACTAGCGATTATTAGTTTGCTAAACTGAGTTGTCAATTTTTATGACCACTATGGGTAGAATTAAAACTCCCCATTGAAAAATGGCTTACAAGGGGAGGAAGCTGAATGGCTATGTACTACTCAGCACTAACAAGGAAATGCATAACAATTTTAGCTCATTACATTTAATTGGTTGTTTTGACAGGTTTTAATCGATGATCAGGGATGGAATGCTGAGAAAGGTGATGTTGGTTCTCCTTCTTCACATGAAAGTTCCAATAGTGAATTTTCTCCCCTGCAAGTAGCTGACACCATGGCCCAAATGCATATACTGTTACTTCACGCTGGAGGAGACTCTAAAAGAGTCCCATGGGCTAACCCTATGGGAAAAGTTTTTCTGCCCCTCCCTTACTTAGCCACAGATGATCCTGATGGGCCAGTTCCTCTTTTGTTTGACCACATACTAGCGGTTGCTTCCTATGCAAGGAAAGCTTTTAAAGACGAAGGTCATGCCTCATTCTCATATTTTCTAGCTCTACCAACTTTGCTAGTGACTACTATTTCGTCTGTGATTGTTAGAATCATTTTCAAATCGATGCTATTCAGCTTGAGTTTAGCTTACTGATCAAAACAATATTTGTTTTAATTTGATAACAATTTTGTGCTTTGTTGCAGGTGGTATATTCATGATGACAGGGGATGTTCTACCATTTTTTGATGCCTCCACTATAATTCTTCCTGATGACACGTCTTGTATCATTACTGTTCCTATCACCCTAGATGTTGCTTCTAACCATGGTGTTATCGTGGCGTCAGATAATGGCACACAAGCAGGACATTATAACGTCTGTTTAGTTGACAATCTTTTGCAAAAACCTACTCTCGAAGATCTTGTCACAAATAATGCTGTTCGAGGGGATGGTACAGCCCTTCTTGACACTGGAGTTATAGCAGTAAGAGGTAAAGGATGGATTGAGCTAGTTACGCTTGCATGTTCATGCCAACATATGATCTCAGAGCTTCTGAGAAGTGGGAAAGAGGCAAGCCATTGATATTTAGCTGTCAAACGTTAATTTCTTTAAACAACACAAACTTTGGATACTCTTTTTTGTTGATATAAGTGACTTGCTATCTAGCTTTGAATCACTTTTGTGGAGAATATATAGACTAACTTTTCCAAGATAATGTTTTTCTTAGTGGACTGTGTAAGAGTTTTTGTTTTTTTGGGAATATCTGAATAATTTTTTCCCAAATCACAGAGTTTTAAATATTATGTTATCTATGAGTTGGTTTTTTGTTGAGAGGTATGGGATACAAATTAGTCCTTCATCAAGTTTTTCCTTTACAAAGTGTCTGTCAATTTTTACACGTTTGGTCTTGTCATATTGTACTATATTTTGTGCAATGTTGATGTGTGCCTGGTTGCCACAATAGAATTTCGAAGGTAGTTTGTAATTTATCCCAATTCTACTTAAGAGTCTCTTCAACCAAATTAATTTGCATATACTATGAGTCATGTCCCCATACTCTGATTCAACTCCACACTTTTTTTTACTTCATCGTGTTATAAAGTTGTTTCCTAAAAAACCAGAGATGAACTTATTCTGCCTTAAAAGTGGCCTAGTTTGAATTTGTGTAAGCCTCAAGTGATCATAGGAACCTTACGATGCCCCATCACATTGTCAAAGTGTTCAAATCATATCATGTGTGAATTGGCTTACAATTCCTGTTGCGTAGTTTCCCAACAACTTTTTGGCATTGTTTGTTGTCCACCTTGTTTTTAGTTAAGATCAAATCACTTGATATAAGATTACATGCAAGTTTGGAAATATTTTATATCGATTTTAGAGTAAGGTCATTTGATAATTTTGACAATTCTTAATCCAACAGTATGTGTCAATTTTCCATAAAATTTTTTTTCTTTGATGGTTCAAGCAAGGGGCATAGGAAGTAAAAATAAATTGAACAAAATTTTCATGTGGTGTGTTGTCCTGCCCCAATGATCCAAGGGTTGGCTTTTGCGGTTTGTAATTCAACCTCAACAAAATTACCTATTTGACCAAGCTTTAATGTTGCTGTAATTAAATTATGAGGTTGGTTTAATATCTTGTAGATTTGTCTTAACTGTCCTTTTGTGAATACTTGGGATATTGATTGTTTAGGTTCTTTATGCTCTTCTTCTTCTTTAATGCTCTTCTTTTTTCCATTTGTGGTCTCAATGTGATATCCTGTCATAGGGTCAGGGTTCCTTTTTTCCATGCTGCTAGGTGGTTTCCCAATTAAGTTTCTTCCAGTAGGCCTCTTGGGTGTGCCTGGATCTGTTGCGCACTCCTGTCCTGCTTTCTAGCCTCCCTTTTTCGTGGTCATCACAATCCACTATGTTCACTTTCATTCATAACAAGTTTCAAGCTTCTGAGTGGATTAGTGTCGGAGGAGTTAGATTTTTTCCCGAGTAGTTGGATTCGACTTTCTTCCTTTCATCTTGTAGTGAAAGTTTCCAGAATAAAAGGTGTTTTGTTTCTGAAATTCCTTTCTTGGCTTGGTCGAATTCTGAATTTCATGCTCCTAAAAAACACACCTTGTATTTTCTTGGAATAGATCTATTTTTTGCTGGAGTTTATTCATCTCATTGTAATATGTGGCAACATTCCACATACCTTGAACGGTTTTCCTCACTCCTCCTGTGAATCCATATAATTAATCATTATTACCCTTGCTTGTGTAAGTTATAGTGACATTAACTTGGATTTCTCCTGTAGTTTCATAAAACGTACAACCTTGTCTAAGGTCTCGCGCCATTGAGTTCACTATGTCATCATCATTGGATTATATCCATTTCATTGTTTATATTCTAGATCTTCATGTGTTAACGAGGTTTTCTCTAGGAAATTGGACTATCCTACCGCCTATGACCGACTAGAATGATCCATCAAATAATTCCATCTTTTTTCTTCTCCTACTAAATACCGGACTCATTGTGACCATTTTAGAAAGTTGGTGCCATTGTGTTTGCGTTTGCTGATTTACAGGAGTGGCCTTCATGGTAAATGTCCAATTTCTTCTTTCCCTTATTTGAGTATGCTTTTTTTTTTTTTTTTTTTTTTTTGGTATTATATCACCGTCCTTGGGACAGATGAATTGGTAGTTTAATTATGTTGAAGTAGTGATGAATTTCTGCTAAGCGGAACAATGAGTCGTGAATATTTTTTGCTCACAGACCATGTGAAAAATTGAAAAATGTTCTCATTTTCATTACTTAATTTACACATTTTGCGGCACATCAATAGCACAAGCTAAATAGAAGTTTTACGATAGCAAATTTTTCCTAATTTCTTTAATTATAATGGTAATATTTTTCTAAGTGGACGGTATAAGAGCTTTCTTGTTTTGAAAAATTCTGAATCAGTTTTGCATCACGGTGTTCTAATCCTGTAATATTGACGGTGGGATTTCAGCAATCCTTTTCAACAATTCTTGTGCCCACATACTATCTATTAGAATGATTATTATGTTCTCTGAGAAGTTTATATTTAATAGAACAGAAATTTAAAATCTTTTCTGTATCTGGCAAAGTACTTGTGAGTATACCTTGTCATTATACTGAAAATTTTCATTATGTTTCTACAGATGAGTTTATATGAGGATCTTGTAGCAGCTTGGGTACCTGCAAAACATGAGTGGTTGCTGCAGCGACCTTTGGGTCAAGAACTGGTGAGCAGGCTGGGAAAGCAGAAAATGTTCAGTTGTTGTGCTTGTATGTGGACAATATTGAAATTTAAATATTTTCTTTCATAATTTGGCAAGTATCATTGTTATATCAGACATGTCATTGCAGATGAATTGCTGTTCTTACATTTTGGAACATCAAGTGAAGTTTTGGATCACTTAGGTGGTATGGGATTAGGACTTGTAGGAAGGAGACACTTGTGTTCAATTCCTCCAAATACTGATTCGGATATCGCAGAATCTGCTGTCATTCTTTCTAGCAAGTTGGAACCTGGCGTCTCAGTTGGAGATGAGTCACTTATATATGATTCTTTCATTTCGGGAGGAGTACGAATTGGTTCCCAGTCTATCATGGTCAGTGTTAATTTACTTGATCGTGCCTCTAGAACACCTGAGGATCCATGTTGGTTCATACTTCCTGATCGTCATTGTCTTTGGGAGGTTCCTTTAACTGGACACCTTGATAGTGTCTTAGTATGTTGTGGCCTTTACGACAACCCGAAACTTCCAGTCTCTAAGAGAGGGACTTTTTGTGGGAGGCCCTGGAAGAATGTATTACATGACCTTGGGATTCAAGAAAACGACTTATGGACTTCACCTTACACAGAGGATCAATGTTTATGGAATGCGAAGATTTATCCCATTCTTCCTTATTTAGATATGATCAGTATGATGATGTGGTTGATGGGTTTAAGTAATCAAAGATATGAGCACCTACTTCTATTGTGGAAAAGCTCTTTTCGAGTTAGTTTGGAGGAGATGCACAGGTCTATTGACTTTTCTAAAATGTGTATGGCATTTGTTGATCACCAAGCTAAACTTGCTAGTGGAATCATCAGAGCTTCCATTAGCAACGGCATGCTTGGTCACAATGTATCTCAATTATGTGAAGAAATCCTACAGAAAGGAGATGCAGGTGTTAATATATGTGAGAACCTCCTTACGTGGTGTAAACTTCAGGAACTGAACTTCAGTGTTCTTCCCAAAAGCCGGACATACCAAATGCAAGTTGATCTTCTTCGAGCATGCAAGAAGGAGGCTGCAGCATGTGAATTGGAGAGCAAAGTTTGGACAGCAGTTGCTGATGAAACTGATTTAGCCGTAAAATATGGTTTTACAGGTAGCTATTCATTCCCTGAAATAACTTTTATATGAAAATGAGTGAGCCAATAACTGGCAAGTATGATATGTTTTGCCAGATATATCAAAGAAAAAAAATTGCGTTGCCATGAAGAATTTCAATTTATTTTACCAGGAGATGTACCCATGCATGTTATTTCCTTTTGTTATTTTATTTTTCTTATTAAGTGCGCTTTTTCTTTTTTTTTTTTAATGTTGCACCCAGTGGACATTTTGGGGGGATTTATGGGCCTAGGACTAATCCATTAACTTGAAGGGTAATTAATTTGGAGAATTCAAGGGTTGAAAGGGAAGTCAATCAGATTCGTAGACAAACATTTAGAAGGTGGGAGAGTTTTACTTGGCTAGTAGGAGAGTTTTTCTGTGTTCTGTTAGAGTCCAAGTTTGGAAAATAGTTCCAATCCTGTGGTGTAATTTAGTTTGGAACGCTGTAATTAGATTATCATCCATCATTTAACATTGGTGAATCTGTGTTCTTTTCCTTGTTCATCCAAATTATGATTTCCTTTTTGGTTTTGTAGAAGATTCAGTGGATTTAACGAGAATCTCGTCTCCAAGACGCAACATTAATAGCTTTAATAATGGTTTGGATCGGTATTTCAAATTTAGAAAGGTAAAGGTTGAATTGCCTGTGCGTGTGGATTTTGTTGGGGGTTGGAGTGACACTCCTCCATGGAGCTTAGAGCGTGCAGGTTGTGTGTTGAATATGGCAATATGCTTGGAAGGTTCTCTTCCTATTGGCACTATTATAGAAACAACAGAAAAAACTGGTGTTTTGATCACTGATGATTTTGGCAATCGGTTACATATTGAGGAACTAACGTCCATTGCTTCTCCATTTGACGTAAACGATCCATTTCGCCTCGTGAAATCCGCATTGATTGTGACGGGCATTGTTCAAGATAACATCTTATCATTTATGGGCTTAAGAATCGAGACTTGGGCCAACGTACCTCGTGGTAGTGGTTTAGGGACTTCTAGCATCTTAGCTGCTGCAGTTGTAAAAGCACTTGTTCAGATAACTGATGGAGATGATAGCAATGAAAATGTGGCCCGACTTGTTTTGGTAGTAGAGCAGCTTATGGGTACAGGTGGAGGATGGCAGGATCAGATTGGTGGTCTCTATCCTGGAATCAAGTTTACAACAAGTTTTCCTGGATTGCCATTGAGGCTTCAGCCCATCCTCCTTCTGCCCTCTTCTCAATTAATTTTGGAGCTTCACCAACGACTGCTAGTCGTATTTACTGGTCAAGTAAGCATTCTTTTCTCTGCATATTATTCATATTTACTGTTCTTATTCGTGTCAACGTCTTGCTCATTGCTATTTTTGTTTCTGTTGAGGATAATTTCTCCTGTGGTTATCTGAATATTACTCCTCTCGTTTTTCTCAATAGTCCATTTCTGTCAAATTATAATACATTATCAATAATTTCAAAAGATTAACTTGTGGGTTGATAATTAATTTAATCATTTATATATTTTTTCACATTCTTTTTTCATGTATCCAAATTTTTTTTTTATTTGTTTATACGTGTGATTTTTGTTAATGAGGTTAATTTTGACTACATCGAAATTCGAAGTTGAGAATTTTGTTTCTGTTATCAAGATAAATTATTAGCAATTATAAAAATTTAAATTCATAAGTTAAGAATAATTTAATCATTTTTATATATTTTTGCAAATTAGAAATGAAAATAAATAAATAAAATTTATTTTCATGAACACATTCGGATTTTGAATTGTCTTAGTTAAGCTGTTGTTTGGTTCAAGAATGTAATATATGATGATTTTCTACACGGATCAGAATTTAAAATTTTTTCATTTTCATTCATTAAATAATAGTTAAATACTTCAAAAGTCTGTTTTAAATTGTAAAGCTCTAAATAGTTAGTTATCGAGACCTGATTAACTGAGAAAAGGAATAAAAATTTAAACTTTGAGGGACTGAATGTAATATATGATGATTTTCTTTAAAGTTAATGTAATCTTTCTAAGTAGCATTTCTTCTGCCTCCGAACTCTATGAACTCTATGAATTTAGAAATGTTGTCACAGGTCCGACTTGCACACCAAGTCCTGCAAAAAATAGTAGGTCGATATCTTCGAAGAGACCACCGTCTTATTTACAGCATCAAGCGACTCGTAGAATTGGCAAAGATAGGAAGGGAAGCAATGATGAATTGTGATGTGAATGAGTTGGGGGAGATAATGATGGAGGCTTGGAAGCTGCATCAAGAGCTTGATCCCTACTGCAGTAATGCATTTGTTGACAAGCTCTTCACATTTTCCGACCCCTTTTGTTGTGGCTACAAACTCGTGGGGGCTGGGGGCGGAGGCTTTGCTTTGTTGCTTGCCAAAAGTGCAGAGTTTGCCAAAGAATTGAGACAGAAGCTGGAAGAAGATCCAAGTTTTGACATAAAAATCTATGAATGGAACATCTTTTTCCAGAAATAGTTTCATTTTTGGCAATCATAATGGGAGGTTCATTTTGAAGCCATTCAAAGTGGTGTTGTGCAGGTAAAACGATGTTGAGGGTGAATACAAATTAAACTCTGATTTTGTAGGTCTGTTCAGTTTTGATCCTTGATTTTTTTTTTATTTTTTTTTTTGAAAAAAATTGAATCTCAAATATTGGAAATTGTTCAACCTTAACTTTAATTTTTTTAAACAAAATAAAATTCAAATTCTACATTGTGAACCAATTAAATTTTGTTCGGTTTTGCTTTGAATGTAATCTAGCTGAATTGATATTGTAATATTTAAATATTTTTAAAATTAAAATTTAAGTCTAGATTAACTCAAATTTACTCAAAAGTCGAATCTAAACCGTTTCAAATTAAGTCTAAACCGAAAAATATAATACTTAAACTGAATTGGAACCAAATCGAGCAAAATAAAAAAAAAAAAAAAAAGTCAATTCGAAGTTCATTTGGTTAACGATGCAGATGCAGGGTTCAACGTTCATTTTGTTCAAATAAAAGTTCAAGATTTAAGTCGAACAAATAATAAAGTTTAAGGTTTAATAAAAAAACCTTACCCCCAATATTTGGTTTAAGTATTTTGCATCACATTACATTTGTATTTGGAACAGTGGTCATGCGATGTCATGTTTATGACTAACTCTTAGTGTTGAATCCAAGACACAGAATTTGATAAATCAAATTAATAAGCTGACTTTTCCAAAGTTGGAAAAGTCAACTTATTAATTTGAGATTAGCTAAATATGAAACTCTGAGAAGAATTGGATTCAATATTAAAGGTCAAAATTGATATTATTCAATATTCTTTTATCAGTAAATTTGATTTTCTATAGAAAAGTTCATTTTCTACAAAATTACAAGGGGTATTTAAGTACATTCGCCCCTCAAGAGTGTCAGACTGCTCATCGTGGCGTCTCTGCTATCCTCTACTCCACAGCAGACTGACCTTTTTCCTCGTCGAATACAAATCCACAACTGGGTTTTTCTTAATCCGGAGGGTTTGGAGCAATAGTGACAATCTTAATCGATGGCAAATCTCTACGTCAAGGCTGTTCCACCCGCGGATCTGAATAGGAACACTGAGTGGTTTACATATCCTGGTGTTTGGACCACATATATTCTTATTCTCTTCTTCTCATGGCTTCTTGTTCTCTCCATCTTTGGTTGCTCGCCTGGAATGGCTTGGACCATCGTTAATCTCTCCCACTTTGTGGTTAGTGCATCATTTTTATTTTCTTTATCATCCTTTCTTAACAGGAGGATTGTATGCCATATGGATTTGAAGTTTGGGTGTTTATCATGTTCCTTTTTGGGCTGGTTTGGAGTTTTTCTTTGTCTCGCCCGTTGTATGTTTCGTTTTCGTTACTGGGGTTGGATTCGATTTGTGGTGCAAATATCATAAATGCAATTGTCTCTTTCACTTTTCATGTCCTAATAAATGGCAATTGGAGCTCGTGTCTGTTTGCATGTTTGACTTTGAAGATTACTAGGAAAGTGGTAAGGAGGGGTTGATGGAATTGAGCTTTAGAGCCTTCCATTATAGCGTATTTTTCCTGATCAAAGAAATTTGTTAGTTTAGATTAGATGCCATTTTCTTGATCGAGAAAGTAAGATTTGGGAAAGTGGTTGCGTTGATGTTTGTTGATCTAGAAAGTAAGATTGCTTTGAGAAAGTGGGCTTGCATCATGCTTAGTATCTAATGTCTGTTTTTTTTAGTATCATTTATTCACTAGTTTCTAAATAAGCATATGGTAATGAAATTGATATCAATCTCGTGATGGATAATTCGAGTTATATATATACACACTAATACAATTTGGTTTTTATGCATTTTTTAAGACTGATGATAGACAGCAAAATATGAACGTTCTTAAGTTTTTCACAAGCTTGTTGCAATTATGTGTATATTAGTTTCAATTAATTTATAAAGTTAAAGGATGTTATATTCAGTTTTGGCAAAGTCCTGTTAACTTTGGGGTTAATTTTATTGCTCTTGAAATGGTGTGGCGTTGTGACTTCATTTTCAGAGAAACTTGGAGAAACTTTTTGTTGATATAATCGTCTGGCCCTGTCTTTTACTTATACAAGGAATTCTTCAAAGAAATATACCTCTATCATAATTGGGATTTAATACTTCTAAATTGCATTTACATCTACATCATTCTTATGGCTGAGGGGATTGGTATCTTATCTTCTATGGCACTTGTGTGTTATCATAGTTACTCTGGAAATTGTGATTTAATGCCCCCTTCATTTCCTTTGTGGATAGCATAATTTAGTCCTCTGAATTTGCTGGATCCAATCAACTTAATTTCTCTTAAAATATATGAAATTCACAGGTTATAGATACCCGAGTACCCCGTTGTTAATGTGATAGGCTGTTGATATTGCAATTACGATAGTGTCATCTTTGGTATATTCTCAGTTTCTTGTAGGAGACATATGATGGATAATTATGTTCACTTTTTAGGAAAACACTTTTTGGCTGGTTTCTTTCATGAAGAATGTTTTGTTTCCATAATCTTTTTTCTGGTTAAATGAAAAAGCTTCGGTTACATGTATCTGCCTTTTGGATTGTACTTTTTAGTCAATGATAAAGATTCTCCATTTCAACTATGAGTGACAGATTAACGAATATGCCTCCCACTTCAGGTCACTTATCAGTTCTTTCACTGGAAGAAAGGAACTCCCTTTGCTGATGATCAGGGCATGTACAACCAGTTGACTTGGTGGGAGCAGATAGACAGTGGAAAGCAGCTCACTCGCAACAGAAAATTTTTAACTGTGGTACCTCTTGTGCTGTAAGTCTCATCTTCTATGCTTTGTGAAGATTATCTGTTTACTGTAAAGTTGAAGTCCCATGTGAATCTTAACTCTGAATTTTGACTGATTATAAACTTACTTAGGTGTACATTTGATTTTATATCTTGTTACCTATAATTTTTTGTTAATCCTTTGTTACTATATTAATGTGTATGAACTATTATGTGCATAGTTCACTGTACATTAAGACCTGACGAGATTTGAAATTAATGTCACTGTGGATGCACGCCAATGGGGCCCTCTAATAAGTCTATTGGAATTTGCTTTGTATTAGGGAAATCTAATCATACTCATATAATGAATTGGTATAATATATTCATATTATAATAATATTGTGTGAACTAGCTCTCTTATTGACACTATAAGTAATAGATAAGAAACTTTATGAATGAAATGGAATATGCAGTGTTTAGAAACAAAATATTTTATTATCCACGAAAATCAATATACTTATAATGTTGACTAGTCATGATTTCATAAATAAACCAGTTATATAAAAATTCCGAAAAACTAGATGTTATGGAAACACCCAAGACAACGAGGTAGTGAACAACATGTTATTTGAGGGACATGATTAACTGTTACCTGACTCTCACCATTTTGTTTTATCTATGAGAAAAAAATTTCTTATTGATCTAAACTCGAGGTCAGTAGACGATTTGTCAAATTTTGTAAGAATTTCGTCAGAAAGCAATACATTTGACTTACAGATAGGACAATGTTAAATCTCGGTGACATGATTCCAGTATTTTGGATTGCGAAGGTTTAAATTTAATAAAATCATGAAGGTGAAATGAGTGGAGAAGTCAAATACTGCCACATTTTGGGGGTATAGAATTGAGTTGAAAACCATTAAAGAACAAATTAGTTCTCTTGTTTTGGTCTAGATCATTCTGAGAGTGAGGAGAGAATCAGTATAAAGGCAAAGGAGTATGGTGATGGAAAATTAAATAAGGGGGTTGATTTAAGTATATTAATTAGGGTATTACAAATAGATAGTAGTGGAGTGAGTAAAGCATTATTGAACATTGTCTAGGCAAATACCTTTTCTAGTTATTTTTTCCGAGTGTTAGTTCCTAGTACTTTCTAGACCGGACCTGTGGTGTCTTAATTTCTATTTTATTGCAATGAATATATTTGATTTCTATCAATAGTACGAGAGCCAATCCGATCAATCCTCGACTGAAAAGGATTGAGAAGAACTAAAAGAACATGGAGATGGTGTCGGAGCGACATGCTGCAATCAACAATCAGTTGTCGTTGCATCAAATAGTGGAAAAGGTGAGGTTGATGAAGATGGAGTACCAGGAAACATTGTTCAGAAAAACCTCCATCTGGCAACGAAGGAAAGGAAGCAGCTGAGGTGAACCTGCCCATTTTTGAATAAGAATTCTTGATGACAAAATGTGATGAGAACCAAGGATATGTCAACACCCAAGATCCTTCAACACACGGGATAAAAATTTAGGAACGCCATTGAAATCAAGTATAATGAAGTTGACTCCCAATCGAACTTTGCCGATGATACCAAATTATCAAGGAAGAGGAGCTTAGTCGTAACCAACTTATTGAATAAATCTAAAGTTATCAAGTTTTGACTTGAAGAATACCTAGTTCTTAAAAAAAAAACCTAAGTGAAAATCCTCACAAAGAAGAAATCACCCAAAAGAAATTTTTATTCATCAAAATTCAATCCCCCCATTTAGGGTTACAACTTTGGTGCATAAATAGGCTAAAAAAAATATTAAGGATAATAGAAATATCCTAAAAAATATGCAAAAATTCTCTAAGAATAAGAAAATCTAACCTAAGGTGTTTAAAAGACTTAACAAATATAAAAATGAGTGAAAATTAGGGTTTGGAAAGGTGGGAGGCGAAGTGGGGCGCGCTAGTGGGCTGGTGGGCCGGTTGGGGTGTCAATTGCTAGGTCGAGAGAGCTCAGGGGCTGTTGTTGGGCTGGATGCTGACGTGCGGGAGGGGGCGACTAGGTTGAGCACGCGCATGGATAGGGGCGCTGGCTTGATAGCTTTCGATTCATCTAACAAATTTGATTCAGGTCAAACTTCTATCCTCTTTAATCATAAAGGTATTTATGTGATTATTTCGCGTCGTTGTCGGGTATCAGATTCTCTAAAATCTTAGGTTTATGGTATCAGAGCCAAAGTTCTTATGATTCAAAGTGTTATCTTTATTGTTTTTCCATCTATCTTTCATTGTTTTTTTTAAATTAAAAAAAAATATATTATTCTCTTAGAAATTCTCAAATTTTTGAAATTTCTTTCAATGCAAAAAAAAATTGGTTGGAAACTTTCGCAAAGTAGATATTCTTATGTATCTTGATTTCTAGAATCTGAAAATCTAATCGATTTTCTATTTCTATAAGTTTCAGAAATCCATTGGTAAAATTTTTGGTCAATCATATCTTGAATTTTTTGGTTGGAAACATTCGAAAAGTAGATATTCTTGCGTGTCTCGATCTCTAGAATCCGAATATCTAATTGGTTTTCTATTTCTGCAAGTTTTCGAATTTGCTAGAAAATTTTTTGATTCGTTAAATCTTGAGTTTCCTAAAGCTTATTGAGTTGATTTTTGCATATATTGATTTCTCATACCTTAGAGATCGTATTGTGTCGAATATCCAGTTATTAACCTACGTCTGTAAATTTTTGCATATTATCGAGAAATTTCTATTCTTGTGAATACCTTAGTTGTTTCAAGGTATCATCTTCGATGATTGTTTCATATACTCATTGAACATCAAATTCTTCAAAACGTTATATCCAAAGATTGATTCTAATGAACGACTTAGTGTCTTGATTCTAATCATTATTGAACGTTGGATTTAAATTTTGAAAATTTCTAGATGCATTTGTTGAATTGTCTCTTGATCGAGTTGTTACTTTAAGAACCAAAAGAG
Organism: Begonia peltatifolia; assembly: GCA_022433055.1. NCBI lineage: Eukaryota > Viridiplantae > Streptophyta > Magnoliopsida > Cucurbitales > Begoniaceae > Begonia > Begonia peltatifolia. The sequence goes on from CM039529.1 coordinate 20,613,239, forward strand.
CAGATTGAGTGGTAAGAGGCAAAAGGGTGAACTTATTTTATAAAAGTTATATTTTGATTGAAACACGAGTGTGACATTATTTGTGTGTAAACACGTGAGAGAGGTCTATTACACTAACTTTGCATTTACCAAGTTTTTTTGTTGTTTCTTGATAGGGGTGTTGGGCTGGCCATAGGGCGTTGAGCCAAGGCGGGCGCGTGGCAGGGTGGGGCCTTGATAGGGCGCTGGATTCGGGGGTATGCACGCTAATTGGGCAATTGCAAAAGATGGGCACGCTGTGCTGTGATGTGCATGTGGTGCCCTTTGGTGCGGGCGTGAGGTGGGTTTGGGTGTGGTGGGTTCGGGAGTGCTAGCGAGCGGGTGCAGGGAGCGCTGTTACTCTATGCGCGTGCAACTGGGTCTGGGATAGCGCACTTTGTGCTGTCTTGCGGCCTTGTGGTGTTTTGTTTGTGCATTTCCTTGCTCCTTAAACTTATCATGAGTCCTCCTATACTTTGTATTGGATCATGGTCTTTGGATTTTAGCTTGGGGCATATTGAATCACATCAAATGGCTATCGTCAGGACATCAAAGATCGAATAGAAGCGGAGATTTTTTCTAAGAGTTTCAAAGTGGAGGTACCATCCTACTTTGAGTTGTAGGAGATAGGGAAAAGCCAATGGGCAAATGTTATTCCTCATTTTGGTGATGCAAAGAATAAATAGAGGGGGTTTAACTAGCCAAAACATCACAATGAGGAAGATTTCCACGTCGCCAGCCAAATCACGAATGGAAAAACGAAGAGAAGTTCATTGGTAAAGTGGTGAAGGAGTATAGTATGATTATTGTGTTGAAGTTGGTATTGTCGGTGAAGTGACTAATTTTCTTAGAAGCTTTATTCTAAGTTTTGAAGCTCCCTCTTGGTATTTGTTTAGAATAAATGTAGCCAAATGAAAAAATCATGGGTGTCAATGTCAACTATGATTGTCTACAGCATCTTACTAATCTAGTGGGACATGGTGGGGGTTACTTTCCCATGAAGTATTAGGCCTTTCTCATGATTAGTACTACGAGCAAGCCTCTTATTTTGAGCTTTTGGAATTCTGTCATTGGAAAAGGGGAAGTTTTCCGAGGTTCATATGTTTGTCCTCTTTCAAGCATGCTTTGATAGTTTGGCAGATACTCGAGCACACTAAGTGGGAAGCTTCTATTTGAGAGATGGGGAGAATGTTTTTTTTTGGGAGACTAACGATTTGGATTTAGATCTTACCATTTTCCCAATGGTATTGTGTTAATTTGCCCAAACTAATGGCAGTCGTAGGATGGGTAATGAAAAATATGGTTTTTGCTGGTAAATGGTTGTGGAGATTTCTTTAGAGAAGGGACTATTTATGACGCAATGTGCTTCAGAGCAAAATTGGTAAAAACAACTTTATGCTCAAAACTAAAACTATTACCCAGGGATATTTTTTTTTTTTTTTTTGGTCATTTTCTGAGTTGATATCGATTGATGGAGGTGATGATACCCATACTCACGTATGGTGAGATTAGAGAATAAAGATGTTCTAGATGTTTCCAAGAGATAAAGATGATCTGATTGCATCCTTGCAAATCAACTGATATTCTTGTTTTCAACCTCCATAGTAGTGGTATTCATAGGAGTAGTATTTAGAGGGACAACATCATTGATACTTTTTCGGTCTTGTGATTTAAGCACGAGATATACATTGCAATTGTTGTGAGAGTGTTTTCTTTGAGCTTATAATTCTATACATTTGAAGATGCATCTTTTATGTGTAAATTCGTTTTTGTTTGGGAGAGTTATAACTCATTGATAATGTTTTATGTTGTATGTATAAATAACATTGTTGTTTTGATAGAATTTCCCTACTTTTAAGAAAAAATGGAAACTAAAAGTTTTCTGAGTGTTGATCTATAACTGCTTGAGGCTGCATGGAACTGAAATATCTTCTCCTCTTTACTGTTGCAGCTACCTTATAGCTTCACATACAACGGACTATCAGCACCCGATGCTGTTTTTCAACACTCTTGCAGTTCTCGTACTTGTCATTGCCAAGTTCCCCAACATGCACAAGGTCAGAATTTTCGGAATTAATGCAGACAAGTGACTTGTGCATCCTGAAAAAGGAGTCAATTTCCATGTGCAAAAGCCGTTTATTGCAGTGAAATGTTATTTACACATAGAAGTTGACAAGAAGGATCCTGAATTAAGTAGACTTTTTTCTTCTGACTCCTTGCATGAATTGTCTCTTGATGATGACAAAATAAGTGCATTGAGATTTCTTTGTACAGTTGAGAAACTTTACGTATTGTTCTTATAACACATTGTCAGAGTTGCTATTCCTAAGTTTTGGAAACTTTCTTGCTCTTCTTCTGTTCTAGAGCTACTTCTGTTAGATTGGAATACTTTTGTATACTTTCACATAATTGTGGGGTTGGAATGTTTTATTTTTTGGGTTCGAATATTTGAAATACAGTTTTAATGAATGACTTTAGAAGAGTGAGTGGGATGGGTAATGGTTCTGATGGTGACTTCAGACTGTCAATTTTAGGATGTAATAAAAGATCCCTACAGTGGCTAGTGCTGTAATTAGAACAAGGGTGGTGTTAAATTCATTGATTCTTGTTTTAATTTAGATAATGGAAGTAGGTTTCTGAGATGGTTTCATTTGCCTTCCTCAGTTTCCTTTTCTTGTTTCTAAAACTACCCATTCTTCATGGAAGCTTAAAGGATATTCATCTACTCTTTATTGTTTTCTTAATTATTCTACCTACATAAAATTCTGTTAGCTCTTGGGCAATGTTACAAGTGCATTGGAGACAATCAGAAAAGAAAGAAAAGGTAGCCACGTTGTGATAGACTTCGGAGGGATCAAAATTCTAGTTGGGCCTAGTTGACATGTATTCAATTTAGGGTTGCTTGTATTATTCTATATTGTTATTCCAATCGCAAAACTAATTGTATTTTGATTTTGACTAAGTGAATTTTTTTTTTACTCGTGTATGGTTTTTTTTTTTTTTTATTGTAAGAGTTTTCTACATAAATTTTAATCCTTATTTTTTGCATATGTATTTTTTTTATTATTGTTCGATTTTCAACCATTGTTACGATGGTATTGTTAAGAGTTTATGTATTCGGATCATTTAAATTATGGGTTGAAAATTTTGCAAAAAATTGCAATTTAAAAAAAAAAAAAAACAGGGAATTGTTGCACCATGTCTACTTCATCAGCGAGGAAGAAGAGCAAAAGAGGAAAGTCGCGGCCATCCGATGCCAAAGGAGGAGGAAGCCGATCTGCCGAGCAAAAGAAGAGAAGACTTGCCCAGAGGAAACGTTCCCCTCGATCTGACATCACATAGAAATCGTCAGACAAGATTGATAGCGCCCTCTGCAGTAAGATTGAAGCTATCTGACGCCATAGAACAAGTCGGTGGTCGTCGCACACACAGGCAACGCCACATGTTTGTTACGGTGGAGGCCATATTTGGAGAGGTCTATTTTATCCTTCTCTCTTCTACTGGATAAGTGAAGGGCAAACATTCGGGTTAAAAGGAGAGGGAAAGAACCCGTTGGAGTGTGAATTCTGTGTCTAATTTTTCTGTTATTTCTCATTCTCTCTGTATCTTTGTAACTCTTACTTTCTTCCGATGCAATTTCAGTACAAAATTCCCTCTGTTCAATCGAATTCTGGCCACCACCATAACAATTGGCATTATCACTGTCTGGGTGTCAACAATACAATTGAAAACAGAGGAGTGTGGATGGGTTAATGATGAGGAGTAAGTCAATCGATATAGGCTCAGGAATGATAAGTCTCAACCTGGGAATACCCATGGGTAATGACCTCAGGGAAGGCAAAGGCTCACCACACAATGGTCATATGTGCCAATCAGCAGAACTCGCCCGCCGTTTAGCTCATGTTTGAAGCTGTCTTCTCCGGGGGTCAACGACCTTGTCCGCCCAGGCCAGTGACACTGGACCTCTGACCTGCACTTCACGGCAACTTTGATATTGCCGTATTGGGTTGTTTTTTGTTTTTAGATCTGCCAACCTTTTTTTTTTTTTTTTTTTTAAATGGTTAGCAGTGAATAAAGTTTTGAACTAGAAAAAAAAAAAAACTTTTATTTGTTTGGACTATTGAGGAAAGTTTTTGGAATTTTCGGCATAAGAATGGTTGAGATTTGTAATTTTTTGGATTCAGAGTTTCCTTTAGATATTTTCGTAATATTATGAAATTTCTAGGAAATGGTCTGGATGAGATATGATATTCTTATATTTCATTTTAGTAGTTGAAGATGAGATGCGTTTGAACATGTGAACTTAGATGGTGTCTTGTTATGACTCGATAAAATGTCTATGTTTTGAAGTGGAGTAAAAAATTCAAAATGATCGAAAATTTCTATCATTTCTACATTTGCATTTATCGAATTGGATTTTATATGACGTTCTAAATGAAGAAAACAATGACTAGCAAGTTACATTCGAAGCAATGACTTTCTTCTTATCAGTTGATGAAGTGAATTTTTATTACAGAATATTTACCACACTTAAGAAATTAGTTTAAGACTTTTAGATTATGAGATGTTAGTATAATGAGAAGGATTTGAGGTTGATTCTACTTCATTCATTATCTATTTTATATAGTGTTTTCAGATATACGATTGTCTATAGTCGAGAAAGTGTAACTTTAAAAAAAATTTATGATATCTTGTTACTAAAGGAGAAGAAGAAACAAACTGTTGTTAGATCCAATTCTTGAGGGGAGAGACTTGTTGTGGGCAGAACAAAAGAGTTAACCGACAAAGTCAATCATGATGTTCAAAGTTTACAGGGTAGATCAAAATTAAGAAATCGTGATAGAACTTGTTACTTTTTCTAAAAAAAGGGTGCATCAAATTTGATTGTTGAAAATTGTAGAATGGTAAGATAACTATTAACAAAAGAAAACAATTGATGATGTCACAACCCGAGGATATGCCGGAGAAGAAATGCTGGGTCAGGCGACCTTATTTCTAAAAAAGAAATTCAATCACCAACCTAAGGTTAGAATTTGACAACAAAAGTTTTAAGGTTAAACACAAACTCATCCCACAATATGAAATTTCAAGCAGATAGCATAATAGAAATAAAACTTAACACTTATCCAACCGTGCATGAAAATTAAAAAGAGAATCCAAATCATTAGCCGTAGTTACAGACCCAAAATTAAATACGAAAGTTTAACAAGTCTAATACTTATCAAGGAAAATACAAAATTGAGTTCTAAAGGAAAGAAATAACAAAAGTCTCTCTCAATCTCCACTGAAGCAAAACATAGTCACTCTCCTCTTTATCTAGATTAGGAGAGGGTCATTGAAGTGACTGACTAACTCAATAAAGAGGTTATACTTAATGCATTCCGATTTAAAAACAAAATTGTTATCTTTCTTTCGAGAACATCATTACTCTTCAAAATTATGCATGAATTTCATAAAAGAGTTAAAGGAAAACATTTTTTCTTCTTTTAATTAAAAACCAACTCCACGAGCCCACAACGGGATATTTAGAAAATCTACCACATACATAGATTACTATACATAAAACCTCCCTATTGAAAATAGAGTAAAACATAAGGACTACTTCAACATACCTCAAAGAAATACGATGATCGAAGACCTTACAACGTCTCATGAGTCTGAAGGTAAATGTTACAGTGGTTTGTAGATCCAACCCATCACTCGAATGGTTGGCGACCGAAGATCAACTATGACACAAACCCGCACAAATATCACCGTGATCAAGTTTAGGGGCTAGTAGGTTTGCAAGAAGCTCGTCATCATTACCATATCACCCTGCATTTATATATGTAAACAAAACTATCTTCATGCAACAAAATAGGTAGTAGAATAGTCTCATGATATTTTGGCATGAAAACTGCCCAAAGCGTTAAGAGAATTCATCCTCTCAACTTGACACAACAAAATATAATCATGTATGTTGAAAATAAATATAAGAAAAAATCATATGCACATATGCATATAAAAACCGACGTGATGGTGACCAGACCCTATCATACTTTTATAAGTGGCAACTCACCAAAATACAGATTTTGAAAAACAATACTATGCAATATAGAAAACATAAAATCTTTACCTCGACAACGATTACTCCTCTTCCTTACTGGAGATGCAGCCTAAAGTATTGGCTCAAGTTTAGTAAAGTCATCTAATAAACCATATAAACACCCTTGTTAAGCATAAGGTAAAAAGAGAAGAAAGAAGGAAAAACTAGAAAAATATCATACCTAGGCTTGATCCGATTCGGATTGATCTAGCTCTATGCAATTTGGGTCTAATCCGGTCCAGACTAGGTCGGTTTGACTTGGGTCCATCTAGTCCGGTTCAACTTGGCTAGGCCCATCGACTGCATCCTAGTGCCGATCGGTGCTGCGATTCGACGAAAGACATTCCCACCATTCCAGCTGTTTTCTCTCTGATTTTTCCCATGCATTACAATACCAACAACTTTTTCACTAAAAAAAAGTACCAAAATCCCGAGTTGAACAAGGTTTTTACTAGGGGTGGGCACGGTTCCGGTTCCGAGACGGAACCGAAACTGGCTCAGACCTTTCAGGATTTTTATCCCAGTCTAGAAACCGGCCCTCGGAGGAACCCATACCGAACCAATTCCTCCCAACTCAATCCATTCTATTTTTTTTTTCAAATCCAAAATAAATCCTTTGGACTAAAAGAACAATAATAGCAGAGTTGCATATGAGAACTTTTTCGTCATTTCCTCTGTACAATATGTCCATAAAAAATAAGAAGAACTGAAGAAGCGTGGTGTTTTGGAGGGAAAGTGAAGGGAGGAAGAGATGCCGGTTGCAAGGCTCCTTTCATTGGAACCTAGAATCATCGCTCACCTCGACCTCGACTGCTTCTACGTTCAAGTTTCTTTGACCTCAACCTAGACTAGATTTTGAAGCTGCTGGACTAGATTTCGAAGGCGACCAGACACAAGTTGAGACTAAGTGACCAACCAAGGCTGAGATTGAGTGACCGGCCGAGGCTAAGACTGAGTGATCGGACGGCAGACAAGAGTTGTGAGTGCGTAACTTCAGTGATTTGTTTGGTCTGCAGTCTGCAAATGATTGGTTAAGAGTCGAGAGACGAGAGTGAGATTGTGAGAGTGAGTAGTTGAGAAATGGAGATTGGGGTTCGATCGATGGCGATGAAAGGGGATGAGTGATGACCCGTTTGGCATTTAGGGTCAGATGCTCCATGGGCTTACCCATGGGTCAGTTCTCTTAGGTCTCGCCAGTTTTCGCTCTTTAGAATCGTGGACTGGACCGTAGACCATAGTTCTTATGGTGGAAGGATCGGTCCTGCACTGAACATCGTAGAGAACTAACCAAAACCAGACTGAAATCGTCGGTCCGATTCAGTTCTGCGATCTTGATCCGATTCTGTTCACTCCTAATTTTTATAAGAAAAACGAAAAGCTAAAACTCTTCGATAGGAGAAAACGAGTCGAAAATCAACCTACTGTAAAAAATCTCTTCACAAGATCAATTGATTTTTCCTTCTCCTCTTTTAGTTTTTCTCTCTCTATGTTTTTTCTATCCGCCCGCGCCCAATTGAAGGGGAAGAAAAAAAGAATTTTATCTTTTATTATTATTATATTATTTTATTAAATAATATAATATAATAATGTGCATATATATCTCTTTATTAATCCCGTCAAAGCCCCATCCTGAGACTTACCAATCCCAACGTGTCGGATTATAATCTTTCACGGTAAAAGTATACTTTGGCCCAATTTTAACCCTTTTGATCTATTGACCAAAAAATATCACTTAAAGACGCCAAAAACTCGTCAAAAATTTTCCCACAAAGTAAATTGTCACAATTTTATCGGGTTTTACACACGACGTATAAGTGTAATTGACGTTGCAGAATAAGAAAACTGCAATAATTGAGATTTTTTAATTGTATTAAAAGAAATTCAAAATTATATAAGAATTAGATTATAGATTTAAATTATTCGTTTCTTACGCGTCGCAGTCAAAATTGTTTTTTTTTCTTACAAATGAAACTATATCAGAAGGTGATAATTATTATCTGCTTATTCACGCTAAGCTTCTACTGTAAAAACCCATTTATTACAATAAACAAGTTTAAATACACGGAAAAAGCATATTCAAGGAGACAGAGGACCAGAAAACGTGGACACCACCGATGCTGTTTCGTCTCTTAGATGGGACGCAAAGGTGCGATTCATCTTTTCACCCTTGCTATAGGGCGTGGCCGCCGGAGCGGGTGACTTGAGGACGTTACATCCCAACGGGTGGATGCCCACAAACGACCTTCTTAAACTTCCATCTGCGATCGCATTGGGAAGCCGTCTGTTGCTGGCGCTTGCCCCTGATCCCGAGTAGTTTTCTGCCTCCATTACCACTTGCCCTTGCACCTTCTTCTTGTCCTGCACCATTAAAAACATATCGACTCTAGCCCCATGCACGCATGTTAAAACTTATCACACTAACCCTCCGTCTTCGCTTCTCCTCATCCTTTTCTTGTCTCCCTGCATTATACTCTGCCAACATTTTCAACAACGGAACCTAGAATAGACTTAGAGTTAGTTGTTTTCTACCAAGTGTATCGAGTTATAAGGGCGATAAAATAGCTAACCTCATCGTATAAGAACACTTTATTTCTTTCTTTCTCCCAACTCTTGGTTTTTGCCACGAGTAAATCGACCAAGGCTGCAGTAAAAAGACAGTAGTTTGGCCGTGTTACTGTCTCAATCTCATTCAAAGAATCAACTCCTGCGTTAATTCGTAGTCGAGACACTACAGTCACCTGGTATTTTGTTTACGGTTAGTCGAGCTCGTTCTGCACGTCTTAGATTCTTATGAGCACCTCTGCTGACTGAGTATCGATTTTGATCCTGAAATCACATTTAAAAAGCTCGAGAATGATTAAGCGCGGAGATAATAGAATTTACTTAACAGATAAGGCAACTTAACCATGTTGTATTCTTCCAACCATCGTTCCTCGTCTCGGGCTAGCATCCACTTCTCCACCTTTTCCATTATAGACATCCTACTACACGCTTCTTCGGTTGCTCTTGATATGTGTTCATCCATGCTCAAGAGAAGATTGGCATGGTCGATCTCGCCTGTTGTACGACATCCAAGTCCAGAGCTTCATATATCGTTGATAAAACAAACATACATGTAGTTCAGTCGTACCCAAGTTTATGAGGTGAATGATACTTTGCATCTTTGTTTGGGAAGGAGTCTGTAAGTGTGATTTATTACAAATTGCTTCCAGTTCATTTTGTTTCTTGAAGAACAACTCTTTCATCCTGCTTGCCTTCAACTGATCCAATCTCCGGACTTCAGCCTCGGCCTTGAAGCATTTTCGAACATTGTATCAGCCAACATTTAAGGTAATCTTAATTATTTTCAACACTTTATACTAACCTGCTGGATTATATTTTCAGCGAGTAACCCCGGATCTGAAACTTGCGACGACGAGAGAGGCAACAAACAAATGACATGAGAAAACGACCGACGATCTTTGTCCGAGGTGTCCATAAGATCCCACAAGTTGGCAAGTGCTCTACCAAGCTGATGAAACTGCCAAAGAATGAGAAAATAGTTCATTTAGTTGATTCTCTAGGATAACATTCAAACGTGATTGCTTGATGAACTTTAGCAGAAGTGGAGGTGATTCAGTCACCTTTTCAAGGCGCTGTTTCTTTTCTTCCCCGAGAGACTCCACCGTGTTGTTAAGTTTGGCTAAAATACAATTGCTAATGTTCTTAGATGTTCCATCGTTCAAGCTGGGATGTACCTTTTTGATAATGGAGGAAGAGTCCATTCCCAGTGTTGCAGAGAGTCTTAGGACTGTGTCGATGTAGTAGTCGACTTTATTAATCCGATCGATCTGTAGCGTTGCAGGGAAAAACAAGATCTCTTACTTCCCAGAAGCCTAGTAATATTTAATCGTGTCTTTGTTTACCTTTTCGTTATGGAGTCTTTGTAACTCAATCTGGTACTCCTCCAGTTTCTTCAGTGAAAGATCACTCTCGTTCAATACAACAACGCTTGATGAAGAGTCATCGAACTGCGAGTCACCCGCGATCTCAGATGATATTTTCTGAATCTGGCTTTGCACTGCTCGGAACTGGTTCGACCTCTCTTCTTTCCTCAGCCGCATTTCCCTCAACGCCGGAGTGATGGACTCTAGCTGCTCTTTTAAGGTTCCTACCATTTTTTCTGGCTGCTCAAGAAATTCGTTTGGATCAAATGCTTTGCCTCAACATCGTCAGAAACAATGAAACTGTACTAGAATTGCACGTACCCTTCCGGGAAGAGATGGCTCGCCGAGGGACAACAGAAGATGGGTAAATTCAGCCTCAGCTTCTGCCAGTTGCTGATGCAGGCGAGATCTGGAAATGTTGGCAACGTCAACTTTTCTCCGGTAAACATCTAAACATTCGTGTTCTAAATCCAAAAGGACCTTCTCTCTTTCGAACTCATCCTCTCCAACTTCATCCCATATCATCTGTCCCCATATAAAAACATAAGATTCTCAAGTTTTGTGTATGAATAAAACAAAGAAAAAGAACTTGCCTGCAATTCCTGCAGCAGATATCCGCAAGAAGTTTGTAGCAACGAAGACATTGTTCTTGACCAGAGCTACTGGACCTTCAAGTGTTCCTTGATAAACAAACCGAGGAGAGAGAGAGAGATGGGGAGTTTAGGTGAGTATTTGCTTAAAAGACAAGCGCGAGGGGAGTGGGTAATGCTTTGAGTTGAAGGATACATCCCATACCTTTTCCTCTCGTGTCATTTGATATTGAAAACTCTTCTTCTTCGGGTACCATTTAGATGAAGTATCCTATTCAAACTCATTTTAACTTTTAGGTTATACTTCCATTATAAGTTCATGTGAGTAAGCAAGAGAGAAATGCATTAAAAACCCTTTTGTTTAGGTGTGATTTTGATACAAATTTCATTTGTGAGCGTTGTAAAATCCAGTGTTTTTATAATTCATTGAATTCCACTTTTTAACTTTTACATTATCGATCATCAACGTGTCATGGGTTGATTTGTTTGTCGTATTGTCACCGCGTTAGATTTGTTGATAATCGGTAAAATCGGTAGAATATGAAAAGTTACCGTGTGATTAAAATTGGATAAATATTGTCGGATAATTTGGTGTTTATCCTGCATAAAATTTTTAGAAAATATTCGGGTTAGTTTGATTTGGAATTAAAAAATTTTAGTTGATGCACGGAATAAATTAATTTAAATTTTAAATAATTATTTATTTAATTTTAAAGGGTGTGTTTTCAAAGAAAAGAAGGGAACTCTTTTTTTCTTTCTCATTTCATGCCGCCAGCAAGAGTGGGGAGAGAGTGATTTTTGGTCGTGCAACCGTCAATTTGCGAGGCTGAAAATCATGTCCACGGGCATCAATTTTGGTGAAAAAGCCGAGTACTCTACCATTGAGTTAGCAACCCGAATAAAAAAAAAAGAATTAGTATGTGCAGATACAATCAGAATCAAAAACGAAAAGGAATTGCACGACGTAATCAAATAAAATATCAAATAGAATCAAATAAAAAAAAATAGATATACCGTCTCTTCTCTTGTATCTTATCTTATGTTATTCCTTCTTAGATTATCTATTTTTTTAGACACTAAGTTGGTTTCTCCTCTGTTTTCGAGTTTAAAATTTAGATTTTTATTAGATTTAAATTCGAGATTAAAAACTAAAATATTGAGTTATTTACGAATTATCTGATTAGATTTAGAGTTTACTGAAATTGTTTAGTTGATGAGAGATGGAGAAATCACAAAAGAATGTGATTTTTGCCACTTTTCCTAGTTGAAAATCACACAAGTGTTGAGCGACGTGGAAGGTAAGTCACACTTCTACCCCTGATGGGGAATCATGGCCATGGACTCAGTTACAGAAATAAGCATAGAAGGGAAATATCTTCTTTCTCCTTCTCTGCTTTTCAATGTAAATAGAGTATAAATATTGCATAAATCAAGAGAAAATTTTGAGACGAGAGTGTCAGACGGACTTTAATAGAGTTTAAATAAACTTTGACGATGTTCATCTGAAAAACAACCTACTTTTAAGTTCATTTTGATATTTATTCAAAATATAAATATCATAATTCTATATTTAAGTTTTAATTTAATTTCTTAATTCTTAAATCTTCACGATCATTAATATGATAAATTTTAAATAATTAATTAATTGTACTAATTAATCATCACGTCCCTGCGTAAGAGATGGAAAGTAATATTACTCATATAAATTTTAAAAATATAATTTTTTCATTAATAAGTCTAATTAGAAAAAAAATGAAAATTCAACCAAAAAAATTTCAAATTTCAAATTTAGTTTTTTACTTGAAAATTACTTTAATTAGCAATTAGATACACTAATTAAATTATTTAATTGTACAAATTAGATTTAATATTAGGTTAAAATTATTTTAACCCTTAAATTATGAGTTTTATTTAAAAAATCCTTAAATTATGATTATGTTAAAAAAAAACCTTAAACTATTAAAAATTTATAAAAAAAATTCTTAACGGTTGACCGATAATCCCCCGTTCTCCAATTGACATAGAACGGGGGAATCAAAAGCACGGTACTCTATTTTCAAAGATCTTTAATTCTTTCTTTACTTTATAAATTAATTTTAAAAAAATACTAAACGATATTTAATTTAGTTGAAATTTTTATCACATGTTTACCATATAATGGGAAGATAATCTAAATTTTTTTTTTTGATTTTCTAACTCTTTTATGATTTATTATAATGATTTTATAAAATAAATATATAAAATTACAAAACATTGTACAAGTGTAAGAAAATCATAAAACTTTTCATATTATCTTCGTATGATGTGGTAAATATATGGTAAAAATTTCAATTAAATTGAATATCGTTTAATATTTTTTTAAAAATAAATTTATAAATCAAAGAAGGAACGAAGAAGAAACGAGGGGATAACAAAGAATTTTGTAATGACCTTGCACGAAGAAGGAACGAGGGGTCCCCTGTTCTTAATGACATTGTATGTGAATTTTGACCCTAACAGAACGGGAGACCGTTCTTTTATAATGGTCCCCCGTTCTATATGTAAAATAGAGAATGAGGGGTTATCGGTCCACTGCCAATGATTTTTTTTAAAATTTTTTATAGTTTAAAGTTTTTTTGGACTATAGACATATTTTGAGAGTTTTTTTAAACAAAACTTATAGAGAGATAAAATAATTTATAACCCCTGAATATTTAATAGCTACTTTATTTGATTGATCGTTGGCTAATTTGAAGGGTTAGACAATGCATTAGTTGATTTATTATATTCCCTAATTATTTGCCATTGGATTGCTTAAATTAAAGATTGAATTATACATTATTTAAATCTACAAATAGATGATAAGGAGCTGCAGCTGAGTGGTGAGTGATGAATAGATGGAGAGCCACCTCTTTTGCTCGACCTCCCATCGGCCACTGCCATATTTTGATTTAAACTCGACTCGCTGCCACTCTTTCTTCCTCCAACTAAGGATGGCCTATTCGTAGACGGCAATTGGGTCGAGATTTTCACTCACTGTTTTCACGCTAGGTCGCAACTCAGGGTCTCCCTCGATGCACGCAATGACTACCTGCGCTATTCCCCCCCATCCCCCCCGCGGCATGCTTGTTCTAGCAGCACTCTGTCCATCATCTCTGACAACGGAGTCTCTTCTTCCAACACTTCCTCCCCCAAAAGAACTCGACATGCTCGAAGAAACTTCTGGGGACCTCCTGGTGACCAACTCGAGCATCACAATTCCGAAGAAGTACACGTCCCACTTCTGGTTGGGTCTGCTACCAGGAACTCGACTCTCTGAGGGTTGATAATTGTTTGTGGACTCCCCTTGTACGCCTTATGTCAAGTAGCGAGGAAGCGGTCCACCCAGAAAGCCGCCTGAGGAAGGGTTGTTTCTGCTGATGCCGATGAGTCTATTCAGGCCAAAATCAGATATGTAAGGGTGCAACTCGATGTCGAGAAGTATATTGGAGGGTTTTATTTCTCCATGAACGTATTTTCTAGGATTGCACTCATACAGGTATGCCTCCCCTTGAGTTGTTCCCTTGCCAATCTGAACCCTACTTGACCAGCTTTACTCGATGCTTCGCAACTTTTCCCTACCGACACAGTGAGTTCGTTCATTGCTAAAATCAGTTTTTTGGTAATAGCAAGATTAAAACTATTGGTAAAATCAAAGTAAAATTATTGTTAAAAGCAGTCATTATGAAGAGCTATGGCCAAGTTTGCATTGGAGATGAAGTCGCTGATGAGAAGCTTCTTGTCAGGAGCCCAGTAGTAAGCCCTCTGCCTCTCTATGTTAGGATCTTCACCTTTCCAATGGCCATGGCCTCCGCCGCAAACTCCTTGTACCTCTGCTCCCTGCCCTCTCCTAGCCTCCTCACAGCCACTGCCACTCCGTTTCCCCGCACCACCATGTACACGATCCCCAACCCACTCTTCCTCAACACGTACGCCGACGCCCTGAGAAGCTTGTCCAGCTCAAAAGTAAATCCTTTATCGATCGCCACCAGTTCCCGCTCTCATTTCCCGATTTCGTCTGATCTTTTTGCATCCTCCGTTTCTGAATCATTGTTGTTCAGCTCGTTCACACAAGGAAACAAACATGGACGTGTTTTTTGGTTTCCCCTAACTTCGTCTTCCCTCTACAGCTACACCCATTTGAGTTATCTGATTTCACTCCTATTGCATCAGCTACAGAAGTCAGTGTGATTAACTAGGACTCAAACGTGGTTTGGATTCACCATCAGAGGCTGCCGCCGAATTTGGATTTTCAGGCAAACTTCAATCGAAGTTGAGACAGTTGAAATTGTAGAGAAGCCAAAACCAGTAGAGGAGTGAGACGATGGAAAATGGCAGCTGGGATAGAGAGAGAGAAAGGACAGTAGTTAATGATCTTGTTATGTTACCTATTCATTGAAAATTGAAGCTTACAGATAGTGCACCAAAAGGCATGATATAGAAATGTAATTGAAAACTCAAACTAAAATACAAACTCTAGTACTCTAACGTCCCTTCAAGAGCGAGATCGTAGGTCGAAGATTTTGGATATAAGTACCAAACTTCAATGGCGGAAGAAGTTTTGTTAAGACATCAGCGAGTTGATTTTCAGATAAAGTAAATTTAACCAACAACAATTTCTTGAGTACTTTTTCCCGAATAAAATGAAAATTAATATCAAGATGTTTAGATTTGGAGTGTAAGAAAGGATTAGATGCAAGACACGTTGTACTCAAATTGTCACAGAGGATAAGAGGTACATTGGTGGACACAATACTCAATTCATTCAATAATGACTAAAGCCACAGTACTTCCGCTGCGCTATTTACTATGTTGCGATACTCTGATTCGGTGCTAAAGTGTGAAACAACTTTCTGTTTAGCAGAGGACCAAAAGATAAGGTTAGTTCCCGGAAAGACACAAAATCCACTTGTGCTCTTACGATCATCTGGATAAGAAGTCCAGTCTGCATCCGTATAACACGTCAAATTGCAACAAGTAGAAGACAAAAGAGATACCTAAAGATGAAGAACCTTTAAGGTATTGCAAAATTTGTTTGACTGCTTGTCAATGAACGTCTGATGGTGCATGTATAAATTTGGATACTTTGTTAATGGCAAAAGACAATATCAGGTCGAGTCAGACAACAGTATTGTAGACTACCAACAATACTATGGTAGAGATAGCCATCATGGAGTGCTGTACCAGATTTTTGTGATAAGATTGGTCTTGCAACTATGGGAGTAGGGATCGACTAGCAGGATTCCATATTAGCTCTGTGAAGTAACTCAGATATGTATCCTGATTCTGAAAAACTCATACCCGTAAGAGTGTGAGAGACTGAAATCCCAAGAAAAAAATGATAGTGGTCCAAGGTTTTAGACTTTAAATTGTGAGTGAGGCGAGTTAGCAGTTGGTCTATCTGAGAGATAGAGTTACCTGTTGATATAATGTCGTTGACATAAACCAGCAGAATCATAATGGAAGATTGCGTACGACGAACAAATAGTGTAGAATCAATCTTTGATGTCGAGAACCCCCAATGTATTAAAACATTGTATAACTAAGCCTGAGAAGATTGTTTGAGAGTGTGGAAGGCTTTATATAATAGATAAACAACAAATGGATGAAACGAGCTAATAAACCCTGAAGGTTGCTGCATAAATATTGTCTGAGTTAAATCACCATGTAACAAGTCATTACGTCTAATAATCCAACCAAAGGAGACGACTAAGGAAAGAATTATGCAAACTGAGGTTGATTTTACAACTGGACTAAACGTTTCTTCATAGTCTATACCCTCTGTTTGATTATACCCTTTTGCGACTAAACGAGCCTTATATCGCCTAAATGTGTCATCTTAGTTTAGTTTAATCTTGAAGACCAATTTGTAACCAATAGTTTAGCCCCTCGTGGAAGTGAGACCAATGTCTAGGTATTTGTCTCGTTGAGAGCTGGTATTTCTTCTTGCATGGCAGATAACCAACGCCGATATTTAGAGGTTTGTAGAAATATTTTTGGCCCGACGGAAGCTTCAATAGAAAAAGCTTTTGGTTTAAAAATATCATCTTTAGCTCAGGTTCTTATACGATGATCATTAATGGTAGGTGGGATATGACTTTGAGTGGGAATGCTCACATGTAAAATAGGAAGGAAGATTGGTTAATAAAGATATGAGGAGATGAAGTCAGAGAGAAAAGCTGGTCCATAGGTATGGGGGGAGAGAAAGATATGGAGGTAGATAATGGAGGAAAACTGGTTTGATGAGTAGAAAAGGATGAAAATGAAAGATAGGGAATCAAAAAAGAGAAAGAGGGTGGTTGTGAGAAGGGTGGATTTAAGGAAGAGAATAGAAAGTTAGCTTTAACAAAGGTGACAAGACAATAATATATTTTATTTGAGCGATGACCTAAGCATATATCCTCTTTGTGGTAAAGGGTAGGTCTTAAGAAGACACAAGGAACAGAACGAGATTGTAAGTTGCGTTTGTTGAAGGGTCAAAGAAAGAGAAAGCACAGACATCTAAAAATACGCAGCAATGAATAATCTGGAATAGAATCAAATAAACATTCAAACGGAGATTTGTGCTGTAGGATTGGAGTAGGTAACAAATTGATTAAGGTAGTAACTGTGGCAAAAGCATAAGGCCAGAAGTGTTGAAGAACTGAGAAATGAAACAATAGTGCAAGACCAGTTTCAACAACATGATGAATTTTACGTTCTACACGACCATTTTGATTTGGGGTATAGGGACATGGAATAGGGAGAGATATTGGAACTCTCCACCCGAGTCCAATTGAACGATTCTGATATTAACACCAAATTGAGTATAAACAAATTTATGAAAGTGCACCAAAAAAGCGTGAACTTCACTTTTTAATTTCAAAGGAAATAGCTAAGTAAACCGAGTTCAGTCATCGACAAATAATACAAAATAGCGTGCACCAGTAATTAAATTTGATATGGAACGAAGCTGGCTGCGAAGATCAGTAATCCTTACTAAGGAAGAGGATACAAATATTGTAACACCCGGGATTTTCTGTAATTTAATTTTCGAAAATTTGTATTGGTAAACGACGGAGTTTTGGTCAGAATCGAAAGTGGAGAATTTATACTAGTAGATAAAAGATTATTTCGACACTAATGGAGAAGAGAAAATTTTAGGAATTTGACCGGAAACGGACTGAATAGTCGTTTGGCTGAAAGATTAAAGTGTGAGGGCGAAAGAGTAATTAATTTATTATTATTATTATTATTATTTTAATAAAAAAAAAGAAAATTCTTCAGTTTTAAACTGATGATCGAAGGTTTCTCGCAGAAACCCTCTTGCCTGCTAACCTCCAGCAAGAGGAAACTGCACGCCAGCGATCTTCAACGTTTCCTTCGTCAACCTCCAAGTCTGCAATAAGTTTTGGTTAGTTTTTAGTAGATAGTTAGTTCGTTAGTTGTTTTGAGTGTTAAGAATTAGAGTTGAGGGATTTATTGGATAGATTGGTAAGGGATGTGTGAGGTTTCAAGGAGATAGCCGATTGTTATTGTTTATTGGTGTTAAGCATGAGGTAAGGTTGGGTTATTGATTTTATGGTGAGAAATTTTGTGAGTTATGTTGAAAAAATTGAAAATGTGGAATTTCTGGGTGGAGGATAGATTCTGTTATTGGTATTTTTTGTACTTAGCTACGGTTAGGCGTTTAAAACTCTTTTTGTTATGTTAAACTAGGTTATGATTGTAGCGTTTGACCACTGGAATCGAGTGGTTTCAATAACAGACGCAAAAGTTATGCGCATTGGAAGTTTAAGCTAATTTTGAGCCGAGTTGAGTTAGTGAGCGATTTTGGTGAGTTCGTTGAGTGTCATGCTAGTATGGTGATTTTATTGCGTGAGTAGAGTATTGGGATGAGTTTTGAGGGAAAACAGTTTCTATTGTAGGTTGAGCAAGTTTTTGGTGAAACGAGCACCACAGAAAGCTAGAACGCCAGGTAAGTAGTGTATGCATGCGTTTTGCCCAGGACGGCCAACACCGTGGAACGTTAAGATTTATGTGATTTGATTGTGATGTGTGTGCGTATTGTTTGACATGCATCATGTTTTAAAAAGAGAACGAAAATAGTTTTGAGCATATTTTGAGCAAGTTGTGAGACGCGTGGCGGTGGTACCGCGGATCCCGCTTGGGGAATGGGCCGGTGCGTAACCAACCGCGAATTCCACTTGGAGAGTGGGCAGGCTTGTCCGTCACGCAGTGTGCATGTGTTGACGATGAGGATAATGGACAGTGGCGTCACGGATTCTGTTCGGGGAGTGAGCCAGTGCATCACCAGTCGCAAATTCCGTTCGGGGAGTGTGTCGGCTAGGCTGTCGCGAAATGTGTGTGTGACAACTGTGGCGCCATTACTGGGGAGTCCGGGATGGTGGCGACGCATCAGGGGTGTAGCAGGCCGCGAGGTTCACCCTCACCATGGTGTGATTGCTGTGAGATGTCGCGTGTGTGTGGCTTGTAGGCCTCGTCGCTGAGAGTCTGGGACGGTGGCGACATGTTAGGTGTAGCGTGGCGCGAGATTCACCCTCACCCTAGCACGATTGCACTACGTGTCACAGATTGTGACAACATGAGTGTGATCGTAGAGACTGCATGTGATAGGATTGCATTGTCAGTTTTTACGTTTCATATTGCATTACTTACTAAGCGTTAGGCTTATGTTGTGTGTTCTATGGTATAGATGCAGAGATTCCTGCTGGTGAGTTACGAGAGCCCAGGTAGGATGAGTAGGCGGTTGGCGGCGTGCTACCATGCGTTGGCAGGTGGAGTTCATCACGGCGGCTCGACCCGTGGAGCGATGCTGGATGGTAGGTTTTGGGGGTTGTATTTTGTGGAATCCAATTCGAGTGTATAGATTTTGATGCATAGGCGGGTTTGAACGTTTATAGTCGGGATTGGTGTATAGTTGTGTTTTTGAAAGTACTCGTGGAATTTTGTTTTAAAAATATAGGTATTCACTTTGTGGTTTTAATCGAGGAAGTTTTCGCCGTCCGTTTTCTTCGAACTGGTGTTATTTTTAGGTTGTTGGTGTAAGGTGTCGACCGAAGCCTTTAAGTGTCAACCGCGTAGCGAAAAAAATGACGGAAGTGTCGACCACAAGGTTTGACCTTTGCGAGCAGAGAGGTGCAAAGTGTCGACTAGTATCCATAGGTGTCGACGGTCAGTGTAAAATGAAATGTGAGTGTCAACCGTGGGGTTTTTACCTGTGCGTGCAGAGAGGAGTAAAGTGTTGACCAGTATCTGTAGGTGTCAATCGGTTAGTTGAAAATCAGTGAAAGTGTCGACAGCAGAGTTCGACTTGTGCGAGCAGAGAGAATAGAAGTGTCGACTGCTGAAGGCAGGTGTCAACCTCTTCTTGTTATGTGCGTGGAAGTGTCGACCGTGAAGATCGACTGAGGTGGGCAGAGAGAATTAATGTGTCGACCGGCGTTTACAGGTGTCGACCGATTTTTTTGTTTTATGTTTTAAAAAGTGAAGTTTTATTTAAATTGATTTTAATCGAGTTTTCCACTATGACGTTTTTAAACCTTTTCAATGATGTCGTTTTAAGTCGAGGAACTAAAGTTCTAAAATTTTGTAAGAAATTTATCGAGGAAATGAGTAAGTGTACCATTGGCGACCCGGATCCGGTGACAACTTGGGGGCACTACGGAGGTGGTGACAGAGAAGAACGAGTCAAAAACTGCGTGGGTTTCCGGGACATTACAGTTATGGTATCAGAGCAGTGAGTAGTAGCAGTTAGCGTACTGAGAACGTGAGGGTTTTTGGGTCGTTACAAATATACGTGCGAGGGCACCCCAAACTTCACTGTAGTAGTAAAGGATATAATCTGTGAAAGCAGATCTTCAAACATGGACGAGAAAATCCAACTCATGATGAGCCTATTATAATGCTGCCATATACTAAACTCTTGGTTAATCTAAGAAGAGAAGGGGTCCAGAAATTGTGGGGTAGAAGGATATGAGCCGTCCAGGATATTGTCGATTCCATTGGTGATAACTACATTTAGAAGTTGCACTTTCCATATGAGATAGTTAGTGTTGTTTAGTTTGATGGTTAGTATTTGATTTACAAAGGGAAACGAAAGAAGGGGAGAAGAAGGAAGAGATGAAGGGGAGGAAGGAATCGTGATACCATGATAAAAAGTGAGAGGGTAGAACTCACTCCAAATACTATTTCAAGGAGTGAGGAAATCCCACTCATATTTATATAGGACCGTTTGCGTTGGTTCTGTTGATTTGGAACAACACCCGCCTACATGTTTAACGTGATGGGCGTTCCTATTACAAGAATAGCTTCTGGTACACCTGTTACAATTTTTACAGCCCAATAACCAATTTGGTCCCAAGGTAAGGAATAACCAGTTACACCAAAGGATGCAGTCAATACAGCCAGAACCACACTTGTAACCCAAGTCAATTCGCGAGGTTTTTTAAAGCCACCAGTGAAATACACACAAAATACGTGCAGGATCATCATTAGTACCATCATACTTGCCGACCAGCGATGAACTGATCGGATTAACCAACCAAAATTAGCTTTAGTCATTATATATTGAACATAAGCAAAAGCCTTAGTAACGGTTGGACGATGGTAAAAAGTCATAGCAAACCCCATAGCTACTTGTACTAAAAAACAAAAAGCCCGGTTCTCATTGTCTTCGAGCTTTCATTCCTGAATCCACTGTTTCGTTCTTTCATATACCTCCCCACCAATAGATAGAGATAAATAGGAATAACCAAACCACGTCTACAAAATGCCAGTACCATGCAGCAGCTTCAAAGCCAACATGATGCTCCTTGGTCAGATGACCAAGATATTGGCGAATACCACATATGAGCAAGAAAAGAGTACCTATAATCACATGAAAACCATGAAAGCTAGTTGCTAAGAAAAAGATAGAACCATAAATACTATCCGAAATAGTGGACAAGTGGGGAATGCTGGGGTGAACCAGAAAAGTTTGAGTAGAGCCGGATCTAAATGTTTGCTAGGTAAACATCCTGTAGTAAGAGAAGTAGTTATGAACCCTGTAGACCTCCCTCATTAATTGTCTTAACTAAGGGCTTTAGCTGAAGAGAGTACCAAGGACTCTAAAACAAGGCTGGCGAGCCTACACAACTACCTTAACCAACCTGTCTTGAATTGAACTTTTTTATACGCATTTCATGTTCCATCCCCTTAATATATGACACAACAATCGAGAATATCAAAGAAGCAATCCGTCACAAGACATCAAATTGAAATATCAACTTTTAAACCAGATTGAGTTGGTTCGTTTTTCTTTCCTTCACGTCTAGCGTGTTTAATCAGTCTTCACATCGTACAAATTTAGCTCTGATATCAAGTTGAAATCGTACAATGCTAAAACCCAGTAGAGGAAGAAGACGATGGAAAATGGCGACATGAATAGAGAGAGAGAGAGAAAGAGGCAATAGTGAATGATTTCGTTCTGTTAGATATTCATTGAAAACCAAAGCTTACATATAGTGCTATAAAAGGCATGATTAGGAAACATAATTGAACACTCAAACTAAACTACAAACTAAACATGAGCAGTAAGTACTCTAGACTATAGTTTTTCTGGAGAGGAAATCCACATATCAAAGGATTGTTGAGAAAAATGGTTGGCCCCTAGTTTGTGAACGACTTGGTTTCAAGTATTTGGCTGCTCAAATTGTTATTTCAGAGATTAAAACTGACTGTCACTACTAAATCACCAAGCGACTTCAAAATTTCACCAGAGAAACAATTGTGAGATAAGTTAAGCTTGTCGAAAAGTGACTGAAGTGCTCTGATATCTAGAGGAATAGATCTATGGAATTCATTAGCAGAGAGATCGAGTTGAACCAAGTTGTCCATTTGGTAATAAAAGCCTTTTGGAATTGCTTCGGTGAACTTATTTTTGGCTAGTATTAGGGGCCGCAATTGCTTACACTTGCGGAAATCCACAAAAAATGATCCAGAGAGAAAATAATTGTAAAGGTCAAGGTTCTGGAGCTTGGGAAGGTTACACACAGAGGTAGGGAGAACGCCAGAGAGATTGTTGGCGTAGAGAAAGATGTTGTGCCGTGAGGTAGCATTGAAGAGCTGGATAGGTATGGAGCTGTAGAAGTTGTTGGTATGAAGGTTGAGCATAGATACAGTAAAGATCCGAGCTCAGAAGAAATACACCCCTCAGAGATTCTAGCTGGATAGAGCAATGCCCACAGCGTGAGGGTACAGAAAACCAGAGACATTGACGCAGGAAATGCCGGACCAACGACATGAAGTGGCATCGTCTTGTTCCTTTTGGAGAAAATAGAGGATGTGTCAACGGCAACTTGAGGGAGAGGAGAGAGGCCATCAAGCCTAAGAGCAAAAACCAGGGGGAGAAAATGGAGGGTGAAGATAAGAAATTAATAAGGCAAAAAGAACAAGTTGGGCTTCATTACAAAAAACAGAGGAGAGAAGATGATGTCGTCAGTGGAGATGAGAGATGAGGTAGGGAAGAGCAGAGGATAGAAGGGCGGTGGCGAGAGTGACATTTATTGATCTGATTTTGAATGGAGGAGGAGGTGGGAGTGAGTCCTCCTTCTGCCAACACGGTTAGTGAGATAGTATAACTCACTCAAAAAGCTAGCTTAAGGAGTGAAAGAATCCTCTTTATATTTATACAAGACCATTTGCTTTGATTCTGTTGATGTGGGACAACAATCGCCCACACATCTAGCATGATAAGTTTTTCTTTTCTTCGCGTTTAACGTGTTTAATCGGTTATCACATCGTACAAATTTAGCTTTGATACCATATTAGCTCAAGGAGTGAAAAAATTATCCTCATATTCATACATGCCCGTTTGCTTTGGTCTATCGACGTGGGACAATAGGTACGAGCGGAAGTAAAAGAAAAACAATTCATAAAGATAAACCATGTTTGAGCCTCCCCTAAGCTCTCTCTCTCCTCCCCCCTCTCTCTCTAACATATCTCCTCTAGGGACAAAAGTGGGGAGAGGCCAACAAGAGGGCGATTAGTTCTATAATAAAACCCATCACTTTCGCCCAACCACTCCCACTTTCCTGCACCTGTAAGTAAAACCATCCTCCCTTCCTAGTCGACACTTCTCCCGTTCCACCGCCTCTTCTCTGTAGTTTTTACTACGATTATTCGACGAACTCCCATCAACTTCCATTTCTCAATTTGTGTCTGCAAAGGAAATATACTCTCAATCATTAAACCCATCATCAAAACCTGCTTACAAGTTAATGCAGACAAACACAAAGGAGAGAAGCACGTTACTTCCACTTGTACATTGCTTATTTATGTTCTGATTTGTATTATGGAACGAACCAAAATGCCATATATAAACTTTGGACCTTGGTTTTTTCAAGGAAATATAAGAATTGTGAAAAAAAGGGAGCTTGAAATGACTGGAAGAGTAATATTAAAGTATGAGATTAACCTTCAAAGGTTGAACATGTCTAGGAACTCATCTCTTTTTGAAAGCATTTATAAGAGATAGTACGATTCTGCTAACATTAAACGTTCATGCCCTGACAACCTCAACCATTTCGTCTTCCACTAGACTCGGCATAACTGGATAGTAGTGGTAATCAAGTTCTCCAATGTCATCACCAGATAGCTTTTCCCATCAACTCGGTCCCACATTATAAACTGAAAACATATAGTTGAGATCAAAGTAAAATCACAATAACATACATCTAGTCAAAATCCCTCTCCCTCGTGGACACACAAAGACAGTGAGAGAGAGAGAGAGAGAGATACCACTCGCACCATCTTTTCCTACTTTTCCTCGTAGTGTTTTTATATTCTTCTTAATATCTTTTTTACCCTCCATCTCATCACACCCACACAAAAGATTATTGAGAGTTAAACTCAAACAAGCTATCAGTTTTGAAGGGGGATGTTTTGAACGAGAATTGAGGGGTTGAACGACATTCATTTTTAATTTATGATCTATGAATTTTAAAGTCTTGGAAGTCTACTTTCCAAAGGTTCAAATTTTAAGTCATGTAGAGTTTTCTAGAAGAAGTTATGACCATTTTAGTAATGAAGGGTAATGAATAAATGTAATGTTTGGTATTCTTTTTTTTTAAAATATGTTTATTGTATGAATGTCAAGAGTCAAGCATGATACTATAAATATTGCAATATGTTTCATTGGAGAAAAATGAGAGAAAAAAATAGAAATACATTTGAGAAGTTTGTTGTTTAGTGTCTATTTTTCTTTCTCTCCAAAACACACTATTGGATTATCAAATACATCTTCCATCTTCTAAATCTTTCTAATTGAATAATCTTCGCCTTCCGCTTGCAGGGATCTATCACAATTCAGGAGAGAAAACAAATATACAATCAATTACACCAGTCAAAACTACATTTGCTTCAGTGGCCTTTTTTACTTCTTACACAATACAATGCTTTCCAAATAGGTGTTGCACAATAACAAAAATATTACATTTATTTCGAGATTTCGGTGCTGAAATTGGCACTCAACAGCTCCTCCAGCCATTGTGCCAAGTATCTGATGAAAAGTAACATTCTTAGCATTGAACAAATATTAGAGAAGGGATGTACGGTTTTGATGAAAGACTGCACGTTGCACTTGAAAGATAAAAATGATCGATTACTCGCAGACGTGGAGATGGCCAAGAATCATATGTTCAAACTCAACTTGAAAAAAGTGAGAGAAAGGTATTTGCAAGTGAACATGGAGGAAAAAGCTTGGCTGTGACATTTACGATTCAGACACTTACATTATGATAGCTTAAAGGAGTTAGCAAAAAAGGAGATGGTCCACGGTTTACCGGACATGTACTATGCCAAGAAATTTAGCGAAGAATGTGTACTTGGCAAACATGCAAGGAGTGCATTTCAAAAGAAGGCGAGATATCATGTAAGAAGATCTCTTGAGTTGGTATACACCGACATATGTGGCCCGATCATGCCGAAGTCTTTTAGTGAGAAGAGGTATTTCATCATTTTCATTGACATTACACAAGAAAAACTTGGCTTTATTTTTTGAAGGAAAAGTCAAAAGCATTAGAGGTGTTCAAAAAATTTAAGGTGTCATTGGAGAAGAGGACCGATCTTTACATCAAGTGTTTGCGGTTGGATAGAGGCAAATAGTACATATTGGCTGCTTTCTTAAGCTATTGCGAAGAACAAGGGATCAAAAGGTTATTGACCGCACCCTACTCGCTGCAAAATGATATAGCAAAAAGTAAAAACTGAACGATTCTTGATATGGTTCAGTCAATGTTGAAAAGTAAAGCCATGTCAAAGGAATTTTGATCTGAAGCAGTGCAATGCGCCGTATATGTGCAAAATTGATGTCCACATACGAGATTGGCAAATTAAACACCACAAGAAGTCTGGAGTGGTCATAAACCAACCGTATATCATTTTAAAGTGTTTGGTAGTGTGGCCTACGCACACGTACCAGACCAAAGAAGAACGAAACTCGATGACAAAAGCAAGAAATATGTGTTCATCGGGTATGACGAGAAGACGAAGGCTTATAAGTTATTTTACCCAATTGGCAAAGAAGTAATTGTGAGCTGAGATGTACAAGTCAATGAAGAAAGTATATGAGATTGGAAGAATAAAAAAGAGGCGACACATGACAAATAAAAGGAAGAATCAACAGTCGCTGCACAAATAATCACACCAACAACACCTCAAGAATCTGATGAAGAAGTAAGGGTGAGCAGAACTAGCTCGCAGATTAAGAACCAAACCGGACCACCGGTTTTGGTCCCAAGTCATTAGAGCACGGTCTGGTCCTCAGTCCACACCTAGAAATCTCATCGGTTCTCTGTCTGGTCCATGGTCCACACCCAGAAATCTCAAAAAACTAGGACTGGACCGAGAATTAAAAAAAATTGGTGAAAACCACCAGGCCGAGGGCAATTCGCGATTTCGCATTTCGCAAACATTGAAAAATCCTCTCTCTTCGCATCTGCTTGACTGCTCCCCTACTCTGCTGCTCCTAGGTCGACGTCCAGATGACCATATTCCAGAAAATCCTCTCGCCTGTCGTTGGTGCTTGGCTCTATACCTCGCCTATGTCTTTGCCTTGTCGGTGCTCAGCTTTGTCCTCAGTGCTCGACAGCTCGGCCTGTCCTCGATGCTAGGCTCTATCCTTGCTCTTGCCCGGTCTCGGTGCTCGCCAGTCATCTGTCCTCATTGCTCGTCAGTCGGCTCAGTCACAGCTCACTATATGTGTGATTTTTGTGACAGTAAATGAATTTTGTGTAATTTTTTATTGATAAAATTTTGGCTGTTGTTCAATTTTATATTTGGTTGTTTATGTTTGATATGCGTTGGTTGAATTGATAGATTTTTCATTGCTCAGTGCTCACTATTAGAGTGTATATTTGATAGATTAATGTCTATGATTTTTTTTTAATTTTAATGTTTTTTAATAAAACGGAATTTTGGATAGTATGAGACTTTGAGGTGAAAATTTTTAATGTTTAAAAACAAATTAGAATGTTGGTAACATTGTTTAAAAAATTCAATGTTTAAAAAAAATTGTTGGTTGGAGGAACCAAGACCAAACTAAAATTTTTGATCCGGTTCTGGTCCCTCTCAGGGCTGGTTCCAGTATTCAAGAAAAAATTCTCGAAGACTCGGTCCGATTTCGATCCGGGTTCGGGACAACCAAGGATGCAGAATCTACAAGAGCTATACGACTCAACAAATGAAGTACACTTGATTTGCTTATTAGGAGATGCAGAGAATATTATTTTTGAGGAGGTCGTGAGAGACAAGAAATGGAAAGTAATGATGGATGAAAAGATGAAGGCAATTCAAAGAAATAAAACATGAGACTTGATAGAGTTGCCAAAAAGATATATACCTATAGGAGTCAAATGGGTATACAAGAAAAAGATGAATACCCAAGGAAAGATTGAAAAATACAAAGCAATGCTTAGTTACAAAAGGATACAAACAAAAGGTAGGGATTGATTATGATGAAGTTTTTGCTCTAGTTACAAGAATGGAGATAATTTGACTTCTTATTTCTCAAGAGGCACAAATCAAGTGCTCGATTTATCAAATGGACGTGAAGTCTGCATTTCTAAATGGAGTGCTTGAAGAGGAAGTTTACGTAAAGCAATCAATTGGATACATGAAAGCAGGGAAGGAAAGCAAAATGCTAAAGTTAAAAAAGGTGCTATACGGACTAAAGCAAGCATCTCAAGCATGGAACACCTGAATCGACCCCTACTTCAAGGCGAATGGATTCGCACAATGCCACAATGAACACGCGTTGTACATAAAGAAAGAAGAAGAGAACTTGATGCTTGTTGCTTTTTATGTTGATGATCTTATCTTCATGGAGAACAACAAGAAGATCATAAAAGATCGAAGAAGCTATGACGCAGGAGTTCAAAATGATGGATTTGTGATTGATGGAGTACTTTCTTGGTCTTGAGATTAGAAAAGGAAAATCTGTAATTTTTGTGTCACAAGAAGCATATGCAAAGACTATTTTGAAGAAAAATGAGATGAAAAATTGTAAGCCGGTAGCAGCACCGATGGAGCTCGGTACAAAACTCTTTAAGTTTGAGGGAGCAGATCAAGTACATGCAAGTAACTACCGTAATTTGGTTGGAAGTTTATGGTATCTCACATGCACAAGGGCAGACATTGTATATAATGTTGACATAGTGACCCGATACATGGAGGATCCAAAATACTCACACCTAAAAGCTATTAAGAGACTCCTTCGATACATTCAAGGAACGGAGTCACTTGGGTTACTCTATATAAAGATGGACGAATACAAGCTGATTGCTTACTTTGATAGTGATTGGTGGAGAGATGCAGATGATCGAAAAAGTACAGCAAATTTTGTATTTTATATGGGGGACACAACATTCGTATGGCTCTCGAAGAAGCAGCCGATCATAACTTTGTCAACATGCGAGGCAGAGTATGTGGCAGGATCTTGGTGTGTGTGCCATGCAATTTGGGTAAGAAATTTGCTACACGAGTTAAATCTCTCGCAATATGATACGACCAAAATACAAGTCGATAACATATCGGCTATTGAGTTGGCAAAAATTTCAGTTCACCATGAAAAGAGTAAGCATATAGATGTTCGTTTCCATTTAATTAGGGAACATGTGAAAAAAGGAGAAGTGCAAGTGAATCATGTTGAGAGTCGTGATCAAGCTACAGACATCTTTACAAAATTGCTTCCAAAAATGCTATTTGAAAACTTGAAGGAGATGATCGGAATGAAAGATCGAAAAAGTTTTAGTTTAAGGGAGGAATTTGTTGAGAGTTTAAGGGAGGAAGCTGTTAGTTTCGAAGGGGGATGTTTTGAACTAGAATTTGAGGAGTTGAATGACATTCATTTTTAATGTATGACCTATGGATTTTAAAGCCTCAGAAGTCTACTTTCCAATGGTTTAAGTTTCAGGTCATTTGGAGTTCTTTAGAAGAAGTTATGACCGTTTTAGTAATGAATGGTGAGAAATAAATGTAATGTTTTGTATTCTGTTTTTTTAAGTATGTTTAATGTATGAATGTCAAGAGTCAAACATTACACTATAAATATTGTAATATGTTTCATTGGAGAAAAATGAGAGAGACAAAAAATAAAAATACATTTGAAAAGTTTGTTGTTTAGTGTCTATCTTTCTTCCTCCCCAAAACAAATAATATTGGATTATCAAATACATCTCCCCTCTTCTAAATCTTTCTAATTGAATAATCTTCTCCTTCTAGGGTTCTATGACAATTCAAGAGAGAAAATAGATAACAATCAATTACACCACTCAAATCTGCATTTGCTTCAGCATCTTTTTTACTTCTAACACAATGCAATGCTTTCCAAATAGGTGTTGCACAATAACAAAAATATTACCTTTATTTCGAGATTTTGGTGCCAAAATTGGCACTCAGCAGCTCCTCCAACTATTATGTCAAACATGCATGAGTCTACGAACATATTATTATTGATCAGACAATCACAAGCGTTAAAAACAGATTAAATTACTCGACACAATATCAGAATAGAAAACTAAAAAACTGAATTAAATAAAATACCAAACAGTTAGAATTCGGTTACATTGTAACCCTAGAAAATAGAGTTAGTTTATGCTAAGATATCGAGAAACAATAAAGAGAATGATAAAATTCATAGTTCAAAAGAGAAAGAGGAAGAAAAACTATGCTGGATTTCAGTTTTCAAAGCTCTCGCTCCATTCTAGTCTTTGTCGTCAGTTGTCTCTTGATTTCTAACTGTTCTCTCCGACTCCCCCTAAAAACAGTCTTTAACTGTGATTTTATAGCTCAATCATGAATTAGATCTTGAGGTCCATGAACTGACGGTTGAGATTGATTTGTCATTAAAAGCCCATAGAAACTTAATTTTAACTCGTCGATAGCAATCGATTGCCGCTCAGTAGCCGATTGATCGACTATCTTTATGATCCTCCTTCTTCTAAACATCAGCCGATCGATCGCTCAATATAGCCGATCGATCGGCACAACTTCTACCTTTTTCTTCACCTTTAGCGACGTCTTGGCCGATCGATCGTCTGATGTGTGGCCGATCGATTGCTTGCTGTGTGGCTGATCGATCAACAGTCTTTCTGCTTTTCTATTCTTTTTTTCTTCAATGGCCGATTAATCGCTCCTTCTTGGCTGATCGATCGACAAGTGCTCTGGTTTTTCTCTCATTTTTCGTCCTTTTCGCCTCATTTTTGTATCCAATCCTTTTTGTTTAAGTGTTGACCTGCTAATATTTACTTTACCTGTACACTTACACCAAAAACATCAAATTCTCACTAATACTTGAGAAAAACTTATCGAATCAAGTATAAATAAGTGTAATTAAGTGTGTAGAATTAAAGATGACAAACGAGCCGGCCGAGCCGAGCTGAGCCGAGCCGAAGCAGAAGTAGTCCGGCTTACCGAGCCTAATCAGTTAAACGAGCAGAGCCTAACGAGCCTACTGAGCCGAGCTTAACGAACCAGACTAAAAAAATTTCAACTCGAGTCAGCTCGCGAGTCATAAGTTAAATGAGCCGAGCCGAGCCTGCTCAACGAGTCTAACGAGCCGAGCGTATATAAATATTTTCAATTTGTATTAATATAATATAAGTTTCTTAAAAAATTTTATTTAAAATTATAATGATTATTAAAAATTATATATAAACGATATTTACTCATTTAATTTAAAAATTAGTTATGTTAATTTATATTAAATTGAATTTATTAATAAAAAAATTATTTGAAACTATCTAAAAAAAAGTATCACATAAATATTATTAAAAATATTTTGACATATAAAAAGAAATTAAAATTTTAAAAAATTATTAATTCAAAAAAAATTACACATTTAAAAAATACAAAAATAGAGAATTAATTAAAAAAATTTAATATATTATATAATATAATATATTAAAAATAAATAAATAAAAATAGAAGAGTAAAATTAATTAAAAAGAATTTAATATATTATATAATACAATATAATAAGTTAAAAAGTAAAAAAAAAAATAGAAGAGAAAAAGGGTTACCTTTCTTTTTGTTTATGTTTTTGTGGGTAGAGATGCGAGAGGTGTAAAGAGAGAGAGAGAGCCGCAACGTGAAGGAGGATAGAGAAATTTTCGATCATTCGACCTCTGTAAAACTAGTTTCATTGCATTGTTCTCAAAATCATTTACTTTTCTCGTTAAGAAATCTCGAAGGTTAGTTGATTATTTTTCTTCGATTTTTTGTTGAATGTTTATGGTTTTTTGGTGTTTTTGCCTAAAATCTCGTTTAACTGTTCGAAAGGGAGGTTGGAGACTGTGGTTTGGGCGGACGAGCTGGCTGGCAAGCTTGGCCCGCTGAGCCAACGAGCAGGCCCATTGGCCGGCTTGTTTGGCTCTGTCCTTAGCGGGCTCGCGATCCCGATTCTTGGACTCGGCTTGGCCTACCTTATGGGACCGGGTTAGTCTCGGTCCGCTACAGTAACAAGCCGAGTCAAGCTTAGCTCGCTACTGTAACTGGCCAAGCGGGCGAGCTGGCTCGCCAGCCCGTCTATTAACCATCTTTATGTACACACTTATCAGTTAGAAACTTGCAAGTTAGTATGGTTAGTATCGTTTTTGGATAAATTGAAGATTTTAAAAAAAACTTTTGGGGTTTTAATGGTTGAGCGTGCAACATCAAACTTCGGTTTTTGTCGATGTTGCATGTGTGTATTGACAAATCGTCCAGTAAATCGTAATTTGTTGTTAAGTTATGGTTCCTAGTTTTGGTTTAGGAGCCTCTTCTTATTGTACCACGTTGTGTTGGAAATTTTGATGTTGGATTGATTGTTGATTCTAACGATATTCCAGCTTCTGGCGTTTGCCTCCCAGTATCGAGTCTCGGTTAGTCGGTAAGCAATTTTTGTCGTTGAGGTAGGTTTTTCTATAATGTATAGTTTTACGTTACATTGTATTGCATATTTTTAAAAAGAAGAAACTTATTTTGTTGAATGACACCTATGGATACCTTGACAATGACACGCTAGTTTTTACATATATATACATATGTTTTACACATTTTTATTTCATGTGCATGTTATTTCATTTTGGGCTAGTGTAGATGCATGCCTGGTGGGTTGATTTTGTTTAGGCTATTCGAGCCTTCTGGTGTTGGATTCCGGTTGTTCTGGACTGTGGTGTCTGAGCAAATAAAATAACTAGAGTCGAACATGATGATTGTTTGAGGTTGCTTGAGTCTTTCTGGCAGCAGTCTTCAGTTGCCTCGGGTGTATCCGTGTTTGAGCAACCAAAGCAACCCAAGCTATTTGATATGCACCTTCTGTTGTTTGAAGGTTACTTGATTGTACATATGCAATATGGGTGATAGGGAGGTGCTGACGTGCTCCTTGGGGATCTGATAACCCCTAAATTTGGCATGAGTATTTTACTTAGTGCAGTGAGTTGGTCGTGCTAGAGTTAGCTAGCCAACCATCAATGGATATTTATATAGATGGAGTTGTGTTGAGTTTGATTGTCGGCCATCACTTAATTCACGGATTTTACCGTCGCTGGGTTTCTTGCCGATAGCCCTGGTGACATGGTTGGATCTTCGGATCGCTGTCACTTTTCAGTTTTTTCTGACTCATGAGGTGTAGTCGAATTTATAGTTGTCACGTTTCTGTGATATTGTGGCGACGAGGTCTGAGAGTAACACTCCTTTTTCATTGGGAATTGTTTTTTAATGGAAATGATGATGACTTATTTTATATATAGCTATTTATGTATGTAGCAAAATTTTTTAAACTACCTCACCCACGGCTTATTAAACATGTTTTAAAATGGTAACAATGATTTGATGAATTAAAGATAATTGTTCCACAATTCGACAAATATTTCATTACATACAAGACTTATCCAAGAACTTAATTTACAAACATGAGTCATGCTATCATGTATTTTATACAAAGTGAACTAAATAACTCTACTTCTATGTTATGCTGAACTCATCAAAATATTATACTTTACCTTGCTTTTATCTGCAGAGCTACGAGTCTAAGATTGAAAATGGAGAGAGTCCACATAATGAGATTTTATAAAGTCTAGTAAGTTAAATTTTACTATAACAATTTACAAACATATATATTAATGTTTGATTATCATGTACATGTCTTATATAAATTTATAGGTCACTAAAAATAAGTATTATTAATATTTTATTATCTTTTTTCTCAAGTCATTATAAGATTTATTATTTTCTTATAGTGGTTCTTTACTCACACATGTCAATTTATACGTTGATTAGCACTCACATCCAGCCATACCCATAACATATTTTATTTAATGTCTAATATTTAATATATGTTATTTAATTATGCATCTCGCTCTACATTACATGATTAATCTTCATAACTATCACTTCAATTTTCCATACTTAAATCAATTCTTATAATCACATCACTCATATTTTAAATGTTAACCATAAATATTTCTTATTAATATTTTATTGTGTGTCACATCTTTTTACATAAGAAGTGTATTGTGGATATGTGTAAATGCTTAGACATATGATTTAGATAATCAAAACATATTAAA
This sequence comes from Begonia peltatifolia, assembly GCA_022433055.1. Classification (NCBI taxonomy): domain Eukaryota; kingdom Viridiplantae; phylum Streptophyta; class Magnoliopsida; order Cucurbitales; family Begoniaceae; genus Begonia; species Begonia peltatifolia. Next base: position 20,646,963 of record CM039529.1, read on the forward strand.
TTACTTTTTATTTCATAGCTTCTATTTACCAAGTCTATCTAGATATTTATATTTAATGTCTAATTACAGTTCACAAATCACTAGATATCTATGATGATTGTTTAATTCTATGTTCTTAATGAACTCACTAAACTTATCTAATTAATGTCTAGTTCATACTTTCACAATAAAATTCACTAAAAATTTATGATTAATGTCTAATTTAATTTATGTTTGTTATATTTTTCTATGAGCAGTAATTAATCAATGCACATATAAATATGTCTAGACACGTGACTATGTAAATCATTACCTAGATGCATGATTCACCAATTTCTCAATTTTGTACTCAATTTTATGAAATGTAACTCACACACACCATTATGCCATGGTAATTGAATTAATGCTAGTGTGTCCGTTCACCGTATTATTTACTTGATCTTATATTTATCAAGTATCATATTAACATGTTATGTCAATGTCAATATGCATAATTTATATCAATATATATGATCAATAATCTCAATATGTAAAGTCTCACACATACGTATATCTTATTTACTATTTTACAGTAGCATCTGCACATGATGTGACTATATAATTCTACGGAGGGCTAGGATGTGCAACCTGGGGGGAACTCACAATCATTCTCTTTTTATTTTCTGACTTTACACACGTCACACAATATATAACCGATGAGATATATATTGAGTTCGAATGTTACCAATCATACTTCCTGTAATACTATTTTATAAATATAAATAATTTTATGATGCATGATTTTAAACATCTTTACTATGCATACATTAAATGCATAATAATACATACTAATAATGCATGTGAAATGAACATGCAAATGTTGTTTATATGACAAACAAAATAATACAAAAATAATGGTTATACAACTATCTGGATACCCTATGATGTTGCAAAACATGAAAATCCGACACTTTAATAACTTAAAATCACATTTTAAGCATACATTTTAAACTCTTTGCAGACACCTAATTTGCAACTTATATGATATCACATAATTTATATCAATACTTTGTTTAGATATTATTTTGTTATTTTTATTTGTTTTCCGTCATCGTGTGTGTTAGTATCATCAAAAACAAGTTTCCATTTCCTCAACGGTTTAAAAATATTTTCCGTTCAAACCCAATGACAAACTCAGTTACTTTTGTTGTAGCACCCCGAGAACCCACACGTCTCCGGTGCGCTACAGTGCATTTACACACTACACACACACACTAACACTTGACACAACTAACTCAATTCAATACCCCTTTCGTTTTCAAATCATTTTCAAAAGCACATTTGTGAGTATGAAAATTTTTCGACTCGATTAAAAAAAAACAACTCGCGTCCCGAAGAGGAAACACGAAGTCCTCAACATAAAACTACGCAGCGGAAAAGAAAACCATTTAAAACAATTTGAGATAAAACGGTAAGACTTGAAATCCTAGGAAAGAACCCCATGCTCCCCACGAACTACCCAGTCCGGTCCCAAGCACTCACGTCCCCACTCCGACACCCCGCGTACACCACCGCGGTGCCACAGGTGCCAACCCAACGTCGCTGTATCTCGCGCACGCTCACAGCGCCGCGTGCCCCACGCACCCTGCCTCTGTACAGCACGTCCGCGCGCACGCCCTCACCCGGCGCCGCATGACCCGTGTGCACCCACAGGGCCGCGTGCCCCGCGCACCTGCGATCACGCCGCACATCCACACTCATATGAACTCCTCTAGCATTCATCATACACACACCTTGACCTATTTCGTATCCTCTCGAACCTCAACCCCTCTCCCGAAATTTCGGCAGAGTACCACCTAAAAACTGGCTACCCCAAAATTTAACCCTACACACAATTCACCAAAATCCAACAATATTTACCTATCAATCATCCAGAGAAATCATCCCAACCCAAATCAGAGTAAGAAGACGACGAAAATCCGTCAAATACAAATGAAGAAAGTCTCCAGTATAGAGAAATAACATACTCTAACATGGAAAATATCCGCGTACGTTACCAAAATCACACGCACTCCATATACACCTATACACTGACGCATATACAACAATCAATCCCATCCTCCGTACATAACCACCGCAAAAGAAAGAAAACCCACAAACCGACCAGGCCACAACCTACCATATCCACGGGTCGGGTCGCCCTAACAAAAGTCCGCCATCCGGTGCCGCAGCCGCACGCCGCCAACCATCCTACGCCTCAGGAGTAGGCACTCGAGGCTCACCAGCGGTATCGTCAGCACCTACACCACAGAACACACAACATAAGCCTAACGCTCAGTAAGTAATGCGATATGAAAGTAAAAGCCGACAATGCAATCCTATCACATGCAGTCTCTACACTCACACTCATGTTGTCACATCTGTGACGCGTAGTGCAGCCGCACCAGGGTAAGGAGGAACCTCACGCCACCCTACACCCTAACACGTCGCCACCGTCCCGGACTCCCCAGCAACGAGGCCCACAAGCTACACCCACGCATCACCACACGGCAACCACATCAGGGTAAGGGTGTACCTCGCGCCACTCTACACCCTGACACGTCGCCCCCGTCCCAGCCTCCCCAGCACGGGGCCACAGTTGCCACACACACACGTTTCGCGACAGCCCAGCCGGCCCACCCCTCAAGTAGGATCCGCGACTGGTGTTGCACCGGCCCACACACTAGTAGGATCCGCGGTACCACTGCCCATATCCTCACCGTCAACACTTTCACGCCGCATGACGGCCCAGCCGGCCCACCCCTCGAGTAGGATACGCGACTGGTGAAGCACTGGCCCGCACACTAGCGGGATCCGCGGTACCACCGCCACACGTCTCACCTCATACATCAAAGCATGCTAAAAATCATTTTCGTTCCCGTTTTAAAAAAAATATGATGCATGTCACACAATACGCACACACACCGCAATCAATCACATAAACACTAAAGTTCTACAGTGTAGGCCCACTTGGGCAAAACACATGCATGCACTACTTACCTACCGTCCTAAGCTCGCTCGATACACAGCTTCGCCAACAGGAAGGCTCAACCTAAAACACAACCAATTTCTCATCAGTATTTCTCCCAACATTTACCAATTAGCTAAAAATAACCTTATCTAACTACACTCATTAAATTCCAACTAAAACGGTCCATTGGTTTGGTTTGGCCGAATACCAGCTCAACGTTCGGATGCGCATAACTCTTGCGTCCGTCAACGGAATCAAACGATTCAAGTGGCTAAACGTTCCCTTAGGAACCTAGTTTAACATCCCAAGACGGATTTTAAATCGGTAGGCCGCAGATAGGCGAAAAACGCCAATAACCGAATCTGCCATTTTTATTAAAATTTCACATTTTCACTTCCCTTCAACCAAAACTCACTCTCAACTAGTTATATGCATCAAAATGGCTATGCTACTCTCACACGTCGAATTTCCACGAAAAAGGGTCACTAATTTGACTTAAACTAAAATCTCGCATAAACTTCCGACGCGCATAACTTTTGCGTCGGATATCGGAATCGAACGATTCCAGCATCCATACGTCCCTCGAACAGCCTAATCCATCCCACAAGAACAGAACTTAAAACAATTAACCAAAACTAGGCCAAATTAGCTAAAAACCGAACTGCCCCTGCACAAAAATGGTTAAATTTTTGATTTCAAACTTCAATTTACAAACTTCCACACACAACTAGCCCCATCTCGTCCCTAACTCTCGGCCAAGCTCACTGCAAAGGCAAGAAGACCGAGCACTAAGCTCGGCCGAAACAGGAAACCGACAGGGCTCACCTTCGGTTTCTTTAAGCTCGCAGCATCACCTTCGCACTACCCTACCACTTGCGGCCAAATTTCATCAATGCCGAAAGCAGGCCGAGCACTAAGCTCGGCCAAGCCAAAAAATGGGACGGCAGAAAAAGGAAAGAGCTTACCGTTGCGTTACTGTGCCCTCGGTCGAATGGAGGGCAATGCACAGCTGAACACCCAGTCCCGGCAGTCTCCCCAACGCCCACTCGCGTCTGCCGAAGAATCGGAACTCGAGGATTTTCCTCCCCTCTCCCGCGTCTCACTCTCGGCTCTCTCGGGAATTCGAGCTGCTGAAACCGAATGGCTTCGGTTCGTCAGGACAGCAGCACCTGTTCGCAACCCGCACCTTGCACCCCCGCTCGCCGGCCGTTGATCACAGCTCCGCACACGACCACTCTCCCCTGCACGCTAGCTCTCGGCGCTCTCGGTTGCTCGCAGAAAACCAGCCGAATGGCTTCTTCCCGAAGCCATTCGGGTGGTTTGTATTTTTTTTTTTTTAATAATAAAAATATAAATTACCAAATTGCCCTCACGTGCTTCAATCGTCCGAAATTTCATAACTTTCTCGACTTCTCGACTTTAAATTCCGAAAAACTTCGCAAAAGTAGGCTCCGAGTCTTATAATTCAAATCTTTCCCGTTGAAATATTTCTCAAAACTCCGACCGGGATTAAAATAAAAATTTCAAAAATAAAAATATAAAATTCGAAATTCCCGGGTTATTACATTTGTAATAAAGATTTAATATCATTAAATAAGCATATTCTCGTTATATCAACTGTTATAAGTTTAACATTTTATAAACCAAAATAAACAATTTACATGTCTCTCATCAATTGTCCATGTTCAATTATTCCAATTATCATAATACATCAATTAAACTAACATCAACATTTTTATACTAATTAATTCATGAAAAATAACAAATTGCTTAAGTTTTTTGTAAATATTCACAAATCGATAGGGTAAAGAATAAGTTACTCAAAATTTTAGTTTTGCTCCGAGATTTTTATACTTAAATGTTCTTCTCGATGTCAAGAACGCTTTTCATGTTGGGAAGTTTTTGCCAAAACCTGATGGATCATCAGATTTTTGCATTTCTCTTCTCTTTTTCTTTTTTTCCTTTTCTCTCTCTTCCTCTCAATTCTTTGAATGAGGTATTATCTCATTTATTTTATATTTATTTAGTGATTATTATATTATAAATATTAATTTTCAATTACATATTGTTTATCTTCTAAAAACTGCTATTTTACTGTATTGTTTATGCAAATTTACAATAAAACCATAGTTATCATCTTTAATCGTACTTAATTTGAACTAATTAATTTAGATTAGTTCTAAACTAATCACCAAAATTAGCATAATTACTCATGATTATTTAATCTTAATTATCTTTTAATTGCACCTTAATATTATGATTAGACACTAATTCTTGTGTGGCACATGACAACACTTTATTGGTTGTTTAATTTATTACATGACTACAAACTTTAAAGTGTTGGGACATTGCGCGTTTCACAATTTTCTCTAAATTTTTATTTTAAAATTCAATTTAGAGTGATTTAACAAAGCAATGAAGTTTTAAAATTAATATAAATAAACTAACTTTAAAATTGAATAACTTTTATTTCATATGCCCAATTTTTTTTATTCTAAAGTCATTCTCTTCACTCATGTATCTAATTTGACACTGTAAAGTTTCAGAAATATCTGATGATAATAGTACTTGTTATTGAATTTACACTCTCACGTGCTCTTACAAGTAATTTTTCACTTTTATTATAAAAAATGTTAGATTACTTCTAATCACATTTAATTATTATAATTGTGATTATTATATTTAATCTTAACTAGGATCATTACATAGGATTTCAAAGATTTGACAAAAAAATATTGTTAGAATTTCACTTGATGAGAAAAGATAGAACGGAAGAGAGTGAGAGAGATAGAGTTCTTGTTCCTTTTTCTAGAGAGAGAGTATAAAAGAGTGAGATTTCGTTATTGGAGAGTGGGCTCTCGATTCAACACAATAATTCACGGAGCATGATCCTGCTCTTTATGGACGGACTTTTGCATGTACAAATTTAATAGAGATATATATAGTGAGAGTTATTTTGTTAACTGAGAATAATTTAATGACGAGTTTGTGAATAATACATTCAATTACAAATTTGTTGAGGAGTCTATAGTTTAAAATTTTTTTTGTTAGTTAGCTTTGAATTTAAGTTACACAAGATGATGTCCTCATAAATCACTCCTTTCGGGTTTGGATTATATGGATTCAATCTCTATTTAAATATAATATTTTTCTACTTTAACAAAACCTCATCTTATTTTATTTTCTCATTTTGTTTTTCAACATGTGTGAAATCGTTTAAATTACCTTTTTGGCCTTGTGCCTTGACAGGTTAATTTAATGGTAGTAGAAGATTATTTTCCTCTTAAACGGCCATCACCTATTAATATTTTAGTCATTAGTGAATTACTTAACATTGACTCATGACTTACTCTCATCCACAAAGCTTTTTTTATGGCTTTAATCTGGTCTCCTAGCCCTCTTCATCGCTCACAAGTTTCCTGACAAAATAATCATTCAATAAATTCTAGTCTAATATAACTTGTATCTTTTTAAAATAATAAGATAATAGTACGTAATTAAGCTTTGAATTTTAAGATTTAGTTCAACTTAAAATCTAATTTTTTTTTTTTTAACAAAATAAATCTTGAACTTTCAAATTTGTTTAATTAAAGATTTAAACTTTTGTTTTAGACAACATTAAATCAATTTTTTCAATGTTGCTCAGTTTAGTTTCGATTTGATTTTGATGCTAGCTGTTTTTAGTTGAGACTCAGTTTGAGTCTATTTTTGTTGGTTTAAACATAGATTGGGCCGATTTTGATAGGTTTAGGTGTTTTTTTTTTTGAAGTTTTTAAAATTAAAATTAAAAAAATACGTAAATTTTATTATTTTTATTCGATTTGATTACGAACCATGCAAAACTTCGCAGACTTTAATTTGTGCATGGTGCAAAATTTAAAATTCATTTGGTTAAAAAAAAAATTTTAAGACTCAAAGGCTGAGGTACATTTTATTAAAAAAATCAGAATTTAAATTGAACCAAAAATCACCTAAATACAAGGTTTAATTTGTAAATTATCTATACTAATACAAACTATATTATGTTATCGTCATGTTGAAGGGGTCAGCAATCCTAAATCCATCCACCGAATTAACATGTCTTTTCTCAGATCTAGGAGAGGAAGCTGCTCTAGACAAGTATGTTGTCGCCTGATTCTGAAACTCCGAGGAAATGAAACCCGAAAGGCCAAAGCCGACACTCAAATAAAGTATGTTGGCTTTTCCTACCCTTGTTCTTCGTTCTCTCTCATCCTCTCCTTTCTCATTCGCTATTTATTTTATTTTCTACAGGCTGGAGTCTCTCATTCCTATGTGATTTGTTGCTCCTCTCTCCTGCTGCCCCGCACCAACCGCTTGCTTTTCTGCTTCTTTACTTTGTGGGTCTTCCACTTTTCTTTCTCCAGTCATTCAGCTGCCGCTATTCTACCTTCTTCTTCCTCTCTTTGGTTCGTAATCTGGTACTTCTCTCATCTTTTCTGAGCTTTTCTTACATTTCAGTTTCATCTTTTAATCACCAGATTCAGAGATCTTTAGTTTATAATTTCTATTTATGGTGTGCTTCAGATTGTGGTAAAACAAACCTACTGAAATTTCTTCGTCTTTCTTACTTCTTTCAGTTTTATAATTTCGATTGGGCTTTTCTATGCGGCCAGCTTGATTATTGCTCCATCAGATAGAGATATTCTAGATCTTCGTTGGCGGAAAAGAACCCAGCTGCAAATTATGGGAGCACAATCGAGCAAGACTAGAACTGGCAGTATTTCTTTGACCCTTCCAATCAACGATGCTTCACTTTGCCCTACCGACCTTAGCTCATACGAGGCTGCCTGTCAAAATGATCCAGATCTGCAGTCCTTTGATGCCACCATCCATGAACGCACCACCAGGGTCCTTAACTCGCTTGCTAATAATAGGGTCCACAATCATGCCCTCTCGTTTGATGCATTGATTGGCGTCATTGATTGCCAATACCAGATGAACCAAGACGTTGCCAAATTCATTTTGAAATCAAACGAGGATGTGTGGAAGAACAAAGAAATGTTCAAGCTTGTGGAGAAATATTTTGATAATAGTCTGAAAATGTTGGATTTTTGTGCTGCCTTGCAGGACTGCCTGAGGCGCACTCGTGATAGCCAAATGATCATCCGACTTGCTGTAAAACAGTTCGAGGAAGAAACAAAAAATGGGGCGGAAGCCGAAGGGAAGTATGAAAAGACATTGGAGGAGTTGAGAAAGTTTAAAGAAGCTGGAGATCCATTTACTGAAGGATTTGTCCACTCGTTTCAGCAGATTTGCGAGCAACATTTGAAATTGTTCAATGATTTGCAGAAGGAGAAGAGGAAGCTTGATAAGAAACTAAAATCCTATAAGACATGGAAGAAAGTGTCAAACGCAATTTTTGTTGCTGCCTTTGCATCTGTATTGATCTTCTCTGTTGTGGCTGCGGCCTTGGCAGCACCTCCTGTTGTGGTTGCCATAGCTGCTGCGTTGGCCGTTCCAATGGGTTCCGTTGGGAATTGGTGTCGTACACTTTGGAACGGCTATATCAAAGAAGTGATGGGCCAAAGGAGGCTGCTCATATCAGTACAGGGCCACACTTACATTGTTTTGAAAGAGTTGGAAACCATTCGAGCACTTGTCTACAGATTGGAGGAAATGATTGTTTCCATGTCAGAGAGTATAGATTTTGCTCTTAGAGAAGAGGATCATGCAGTGAAACTTGTGATAGGTGAGATTGTGAAGAATCTAGAAGAATTCAATAGAATCATCGACAATTTATTTCAACACGCGAGTAAGTGCAGCCAGGACGTGACAATGGCAAGGACTGTGATTTTGCAGCACATTTCTGGAGAATTGAACGGAGACGTCTGATCTGGTATGTTCTAATGATTGCAGTTCTGATAGATTGGTCATGCTGAATTCAAACTTCACATAGACATAGAGAAGGATGTAATAAAGATCAATCTAATACTCAGTTAAATGACTCTAAATGATCCCTTTTTTGAATAATATTACGAGTCTTATTGTGAGAAAAAGGCGTTTGTCTGCTGGAGATAATATTTGCTGTAGATTTCTGTTCAGTGGATTGGGTGATTATAAATGTAGCCATTTTATTTGCTTATATGCATAAACTCTTATGATAAACTTTTGCATGGTTTGAAAGTGTGCCCAATCGATGATGCAAAAGACTGGTTCCCAAAGTTTACATGAGGGGGGAGATGGGATTCTTACACAATCAACAAGGTTTTGAAAATTCATCTTCCAATTGAAAAATAGGGACTTTACTCCAAAGTTGCACAAACAACAGACCAAATCACTAAAACTGAGTAGTTGTAGAAAAAAAACAACAAACTTTTCAATCCATCTACCAAAATCACTCTCCATCTGGATCAGATTATCAATTTAATCTTCAAACACCAATAATTGCAAAGATGATCAATTGAATTACCTCACGGGTGGGTTGAAGAACTCAACAATAATTTGTAAACAATCAGATGCCTAAAAAACTTAAGAATCTCCTCCTCTAACTTTATGCAAACTACAAAATTCTCAGGACTCTCAAACAGTCGATGGCGTAACCAAAGTGATTGAGTTTGATTCAAGTAACGATTTCATCAATACAAATTGTTATTAAGTCGATGGAATACAATAAACAAATCATCTACAAAGAACAACTTAATGACCAACAAGATAATCAATTGTAGCTTCTCACGCTGAACCTAAATAATTAGCCTAGTGCCAGTGTTAACTTACCCTCATTAATGAAAGTAATATAAAAAATGGAAAAAAAATAGAAATGAATAAATCAAGCAACAAGAATTAGAGTTCACTACAAGTATCTCCCACTTAACATGCATCTGAGTCTTTATGGTGACCCTCTTGAAGATCATCAAGACGAGACAGAAGCATACACTAGCATAATCCAAAACCATCTTCCACTCTCTTTCAGACGTGTTAGTTTGAAGTTGTAGCTTCCTCCATCATTAATCCGTTCATTTGCTCGAGGATTAGATGTTTAAAGCTTCAGTCATCCATGTAAGTATATATGTAGACTTCTCGGCTTCCCCTTGCATTTAGTGTGCCTCTATGCCATCTCCAGGTGCTTGCACTCCGTGACCTACAAAATAAAAGTTATAATTAAGGTTTATTGGTCTCCTTGCTTTGGATCTAGTGATAGGTCCAATTGGCCTATAAAAGGGTCCCAGAACGACCACTTACACTTTGATGGTGGATATATTTGGCCAAGTTGGGAGAATATTTCATTAATGAACCATGTATTTCTACAAATGCCGGAGAAGGGGATTAAAAATTAATGTTGTTACTTACACTTCATTAATACTATTGTTGATGACACTATATTTAGTTTTAAAGCATTTACTTTCTAAATCAATTTTTCATATTTGTTTTTAAAATGAACGAAATTGTGTTAGTTGTCGATAACATTATTGTTGGTGGTGTTACAATAATTTAGGTAGTTTGCATGATTAATGTTATTTTTATCGAATTCATTGTTATGCTAGAGTAATTGTGGATAATATCAGGTATATCTAATCTGATTAATTAAGGTTAAGTCTTCTAACTTAGCTTCACGAGTAAGCTTCTCTCTCTCACTCTAAGGCACACAAATGGCTAGCTCACTCTGTGTGAAAGGGTTTCTGATGCAGAGAACAGAGGCTGAATAAGAAATATAGTTAAAGAGAATGAAGTAGAAGAGAAGCTAAGAAGAAGAGAAGAGAAAGGGAGAAGTTCGAGAGAGAATAGAGGATTTGAAAATAGCATTTTAGGAAACCATTTTATTCAATAATCATCATAAACTGTATAATCAAGTTACAATAATAGCATTTAGAAAAAATTAAGACTAACTCTAAAAATGACAAATAACCCTAAAATACGAGAAATGAACTTTGATTGAAATAAATAAATAAAATATATAAATAATAAAAGTAAAACATCAAAGATGTCTTCATCAACTCTCTCGGGGTTGAAGAATCACCAAGTCGAGTTGACGGAACCACAAAGCAGCATATTAATTAATCACCCAACCATGAGGTACGCGGTTGAGCAATCTTCTTTCAACGTTCATAACCTTGTGTGATCGAATGTCTAGATTGAAAATCTTTCTGATTAGTATGGAATCCAGCAAACAAACATCTTGACGACTCCGAAAGAACTCGAAGAGGTTTGAATCCAATTGCCGAAGTGTCTCTCTGGAAATTCACTTAAAATCACCATCTAATCGATCTACCCAACGAACCAAGAAGCGATGAACCTCACATTCATTAGTAAATACAATATATTCATCTAAAATAGCATCAATTTTATCCTTGTGTTGTGACATGATATGTAGGGAAAACATAGTTAGCAGATATAGACTCGAAATCGATAGGTGAAGGTAAAAAAAGATCAGCATATGAACTAAAATGACATTTACAAGCAAACAAGTATTCAATATTAAAAGTAAGATGATAACTAAAATAAGATGAAAAAACAACCACATATGCATTTGAGTCACTTCGTTTTAAAATTTTAAAAGAATTAACGCTACAAGCTTACAATTTAGAACCAGATTCGGATGAACGCCACTCAGTGCGAACCCAAACCATAACATCATCTCCAATATTAAATTCAATGTGTTGTTTATGTGACTCAGTTCGTAATTTATATGATGCATTATTAGTATCTATTTGTTTATTGATCTCAACATGCAAATCATGAAGATATTGTGCAAAAATTTTTACTAGCATAAAGACACTAGTATGCAGTGACACAAGGACGAGGTCTACATGTTTCTTAATTTTAGAACTATGAATAATTTTAAAAAAACTCATATCTATAGATTGGTTCACAGAGTTATATGCGACTTGGGTGGTGAGAAAACGATTAATAATATTTAATTTTGTGTGTTCAACAATTTTCCTTTATTAAAGAGTCTCCAGTAATTTTAGGCTATAGGCAGAAGATTAAGGTGGATTTTCTTTACTTGGAATAAGAAAGAACCAGAGTTTGATCGACCTTGGATAGTGACATTCACATCAAACTGCTAAGGATGACCGAGGATAACATGACTGATATCCAGAAAAATGATATTGTACCAGAGTTGTTCTTTGTATTCATGAGATTGAATGAGAACCAAATAATTCTCTTTCACAGATATAGAAGATGTGTTGATCCACGAAACATTATAAAGTCGAGAATGAGAGACGAGTTTCAATCCAAGGTGGGATACAGTAGTTACAGGTACCTGGATTAATATAGTTACCATTGTCGACAATGATTTCGCAATCTTTGTTATTGGCTTTGACATATGTGTAAAAAATCGAATGCTGACACTCATCTTCAACGTCATTGGGTTGGATAAGTTTAGTTCTCACAATACTCAGTCAAGATGAATCGGAGAGAGTAGACATAAAGATGAGTCTACTACATGCTAAAAAGTTTTCGTTATCTAAATCTTCAAGGTTAGGTTCATAAATTTGTTTTTCAATTGTCTACTCAATTTTATTTTCTCACTTTTGTAACACTAGATTTTGACTAGAGCTATTAAAGAAAATATGACCAAAACCTTACAATTAAAACATTGTAAACGTGAAAAACTTTGCGTAATTTTATTTTCACACTTGATGAAAATCAATGTGCAACCAATTTCAAGCCCAAAGTTAATGATCCATGTCAAGATATTGGAGACTCAATGACAAGATCAAGAACTAAGAAAATCCATGAAGTCTTACATGAGTTGATTCTAGAAATCCAAAAGAAAGATTCTTTTCAACATAAGATGAAATTAATAAATTTGTTAAGTATTGAAGAGGTTGCTTGAGAGAAAAGCAAAACCAAAGATATTTAAAGATTTAGTGGTTAAAAGTTTTCTTTTATTTGGTTAGCTAATTTTCCTTTGTTTTCTTTTATTAATTTGTTAAGTTTCCTAATCTTTAGATATTTACTAATCTTTACATTAGGATATTTTGTAGTCTATTTAAAGGCATAAACCCTACAACATTAGAACTGTAACACCCCGAGAACCCACACGTTCCCGGTGCGCTACAGTGCAATCTACACACTACACACACACACACTAACCCTTGACATAACTAACTCAATTCAATAACCCTTTTGTTTTCAAATCATTTTCAAAAGAACATTTGTGAGTATGAAAATTTTTTTCGACTCGATTAAAAAATAAACAACTCGCGTCCCGAAGAGGAAACACGAAGTCCTCAACATAAAACTACGCAGCGGTAAAAAAAACCATTTAAAACAATTTGAGATAAAACGGTAAAACTTGAAATCCTAGGAAATATCCCACGCACCCCACGAACTACCCAGTCCGGTCTCAAGCACCCACGTTCCCACTCCGACACCCCGCGTACACCTTCGCGGTGCCGCACGTGCCAACCCAACGTCACTGTATCTCGCGCACGCTCACAGCGCCGCGTACCCCACGCACCCTGCCTCTGTACAGCACGTCCGCGCGCACGCCCTCACCCGGCGCCGCATGACCCGTGTGCACCCGCAGGGTCGCGTGCCCCGGGCACCTGCGATCACGCCGCACTTCCACGCTCATCTACCTTTTTCTATCATTTACTGTTCACACCTCAACCTATTTCTTATCTCCTCGACTCCCAACCTCTCTCCCGAAATTTCGGCAGAGTAACGGCTAAAAACTGACTATCCCAAAAATTTAAACCCTGCACACAATTCACCATAATCCAACAATGTTTATATATCCATCATCTAGAGAAAATCACCATAACCAAATTAGAGTAAGAAGACGACGAAAATCCATCAAATACAAATGAAGAAAGTCTCCAGTGTAGAGCAATATCATACTCTAACATGAAAAATATCTGCGTACGTCACCAAAATCACACGCACTCCATATACCTATACGCTGACGTATATACAACAACACATCTCATTCACTGTACGTAATCACCACAAAAGAAGGAAAAACCCGCAAACCAACCAGGCCACCACCTACCAGCTCCACGGGTCGGGTCGCCCTAACAAAAGTCCGTCATCCGGTGCCTCGGGTGCACGCCGCCAACCATACTACGCCTCTGGACTAGGCTCTCGAGGCTCAGCAGCAGTGTCGTCAGCACCTACACTACAGAACACACAACATAAGCCTAACGCTCAGTAAGTAATGCGATATGAAAGTAAAAGCCGACAATGCAATCCTATCACATGCAGTCTCTACACTCACACTCATATTATCACATCTGTGACGCGTAGTGCAGCCGCACCAGGGTAAGGAGGAACCTCACGCCACCCTACACCCTGACACGTCGCCACCGTCCCGGACTCCCCAGCAACGAGGCCCACAAGCTACACACACGCATCACCACACGGCAACCACATCAGGGTAAGGGTGTACCTCGCGCCACTCTACAGCCTGACACGTCGCCCCCATCCCAGCCTCCCCAACACGAGGCCACAGTTGCCACACACACGCATTTCGCGACAGCCCAGCCGGCCCACCCTTCAAGTAGGATCTGTGACTGGTGTTGCACCGGCCCACACACTAGTAGGATCCGCGGTACCACTGCCCATATCCTCACCGTCAACACATTCACGCCGCATGACGGCCCAGCCGGCCCACCCCTCGAGTAGGATCCACGACTGGTGAAGCACCGGCCCGCACACTAGCGGGATCTGCGGTACCACCGCCACACGTCTCACCTCATACATCAAAACATGCTAAAAATCATTTTCGTTCCCGTTTTTAAAAGTATGGTGCATGTCAAATAATACGCACGCACACCACAATCAATAAAAAACGACTACTAAAGTTTGAAATCTGTCTATACATTCAATCGAGTTAAAACAACTAAAATCATTTCAATTACACACCCAAAATCCATACATATACCCACCATAGTCAAAACGCCCTAACAGCCGGCCAGATCGTACACGTGCGTACTCCTCCAACTGCCTACTAGTACTGGATATGCTCGGAGTACTCACCAACTATGTCGTCATCGCCTATATCACAAAACTCAACTATTACGCTGATGCTAAGTAAGTAATGCATAAAATTTAAACACTAAAAACAAATACATCCTAACATATGCAGTTTCTACAGTTTCGTCTCTACTTTCGTTTTCGTCTCTTTCTTATATCTTCTTTATTTTCTTACTACTGAGTTCTTATTTACGTGTTACATTAAGGTGACACACCTTACAGTGCACCTCTGGGGACAAGGTCAATCTCAATCTAATAAAGTGACACGCCTCGCGGTGCACCTCTGGGGAAAACGCCATCACGTAAAGCAGAAGAATAGTGATACACCTTGCGGTCCACCTCTAGGGACAAGACCACTCAACCCTACCATTCTTATATTCTTACGTATTTTTTTATTTTGTTCGTCTTATCACATCCTACTGTTTCATTTAGTAAAAACATGAAAATTCATTTTCGTCTCGTTCTCCTAATTTAAAACAATGATGCACAACCATGAAAGCACAACATAAAGTAAACGTGCAATGCATTCTACTGAATTGTGATGTACGTCTGAAGGCAAAACTTCTACTACATTACTTACCTGGCATCGTAGAAATTCCTCGCACTTCGTAACTTCGTACGGTAACTGGGAATACCTATAAAATCACACATTAATCAATTCTACTTCGCTCAACTCATAAATTTCTAGTTTGAAAGTCATAACTCGTTCAAAATCAAACTCTCTACTAAACCCGAAATCCAACTCAATTTCTAACCAACTTCGAAAATTCATTACTTCTCCAATACTCGTCCGATTTGGACAATTTAAAATGTTACGGGTTCCTTAGGGCGTCTAATTTCTAACGGTTTCATCCATTTCCTAATTGAATCTCCACAACTTGGCCAGACGTGACTGAATGGAAACTGTTCTACAATCCGAGCATTTGGCTATCTAAACATTCAATATTCCCCATAAAATCTCAAAATATATTGCTACTGCTAGCTCAAACACCAATACACGAATACAAATCGACTTAAACCTCCAAATTTCATATCTCCTTCTTAGGGTTTACTAAAACTATTCACTACTCACTATACTTCACTTTTACAGCTCAAAATCACTAAAGGACTAACTATCTATTCAGAAATAAGAAGAAATTACTGGAAATTGAAGAAACAAAGGAGAACGGAGGAGAATCGTCGACTGGAAGGAGAAATCGCTGAGCCTTCTCGCGGGCGAGGGAAGAAGAACAGGGGAGGCGTTTTGGTGCGGGGGAGAAAAACACTTAAAGGTGTTTTGATATTTTTTTTCTTTTTATAGTAATAATAATAATAACTTAATTACTAAATCGCCCTCAACCTCTAACCGTTCAATAAATTTGTTATTCGATCTGTGTTCGGTTGAAATTTTAAAATTTTTGCTTAACCATTAGTCCTAAAATAATCTTATACCTAATAATAGAAATTCTATACTCACAATTCCAACCAAAACTCCGCCGATTACAATCACAAATTCCGAAATTCATTTAACGAAAATTCGAATGATACTGAAACTCATAGTGACAAGATTCAATTAAAGTAGCAAGTTGCCCCATGTAGTTCATCAATCAACTTCTTAATTGTTCAAATTAGAAATTTGTCTGGAATGGTAATCTTCTTCAACTCTCAACAATCCACGCAGAACTTTCATCCACCATTGACGTTAACGGTATGACCTTATTAAGTAAATAAAATTATTATTTTAACCTTACTAGGACTTCTACTCAAATTAGAACAGTCTTTGGTCGAATGATATTAAAATTAACCATAATATAAATAATTTAAATAAAAAGAAAGAAAACTTGAGTTTGCATGAGATATTGATCCGTTAAGAATGCAAATCGAACTAAATTTTGTCTTCAAGCCCAAATTCAGAATAGT
This sequence comes from Begonia peltatifolia, assembly GCA_022433055.1. Classification (NCBI taxonomy): domain Eukaryota; kingdom Viridiplantae; phylum Streptophyta; class Magnoliopsida; order Cucurbitales; family Begoniaceae; genus Begonia; species Begonia peltatifolia. Next base: position 20,663,773 of record CM039529.1, read on the forward strand.
ATTCTCTAAAGTAATTATATTTTCGTAGCAAAATCATTGCTCTCTGTTTTGGGCTTTTTTAAAATAGCAAACGATATCTAATTTTAATAAAAGACCATATTTTAGAACTCAGAAGATGTCACCTACAATATTTATGAGAACATTTTTTGATAGAAGATTGTTAAGAATATTGAATTTGCCAAATACTTCTCCAGAGTCAGATTCTTGACAATTTCGAAGTGTTTAATAAATTTTGTAAAATTGTGGTTGTTTTTTCATTTATGCTACATCTCGAAGAACTTCACATGTGTTTTGGAATCTAATCGATTGTATTTGATATCTTAGATATATTTTTCTCTATGGTCACCTATAAATAAACACTAGAACAATTAATTTCCAAGCTTGATTGTGAGTTGTAAGTTCTCGGAGCACATCAATCGTCCTTCTAATAAAACTGAACTTGAATAACGGAGTTGGAAGGGCCAAATAATCCACGAGTCAGTCATGTTTAAAGTTGACTTCTCAAATAAATTCTTTTTGGGGTGCGAGTATTGATAAGGCTGAATATTCGCTCCTCGCTGCGTATAAATGGATGGCATGATTATAATTTCAGCTTTGGGGGAAGAGTTGGATGTTCAACAAATTCAAGGTGTAATTCAGTCATATACTCTGCCACCACAGAAGACAAAGTACTGCCTCAGCTTGACCGTAAATTCCCTCGCACAAACTAGCTGAGCCGCTTTTTTAAGAGTCGCCCTCCATAAAGACAAATTCGACCCTCTTAGTAATACGAATTTACCACACCATTCTGTTCAAATTTAGCCAAGCTAATCCAAAACCACATCCACACCAGACATTTTCAAATGGTAATAACTTCAGAGAAATATCACGGAAAATTGCTTCAAGACTTAACTGTGAACTCATCGCCTCCTTCTTGACTACTTCCCAATGAATGGAACGCCCAAGTCAACTAACACTGTAACTTGTCCATCTCCAATCTTCCTAAACAAATTCAAAGTTTGAGAAACCCTCTTTGGCGTTGTCCTCTTTATCCACATCACTGATTCGGGCCGCTAAATCTTATAAATGGTCACCATCAATTGTTCTCTCTATGAATGCAAAATTGCCGAGACCCGTATCCATCCTGTTCTTCTCTCTGGTCTCACATTTCTCTATTATTTTGGTTGGTAATTCATTCTGTGCAATTTGGTATTCTTCTGATAAAATTGTATTTGGCGTTGCATGATATTTGTCCAAAGTAATCTGGACAGAAGCTTAAGCAATTGATAATTGGTTTCTCCCTCTCCCAACAATCGTATTCTTCCTCACTGCTTAATCCAACGCAGTGACCACGATTCACAGTCATGTTCTCCGTCTCCTCCTTCACCACCCCGTCCCCATCGGTTGTCGGCCCAAATCGACTCTCTCTCTCTCCGCCCTCTTCATCCACTGCCATCCAACACTTCCAATCTGTGCAAAAGCTTACATCGTTGATCGAAAAATCCAATTCTCTCAACCATTTGCTTCAAATCCATGCCTCCCTTTTTCGTCATGGACTCCACGACCACTCCATCTTGAACTTCAAGCTCCTACGTTCTTTTTCCAATCTTGGCTGCCTCCACTACTCGGTCGCCATCTTTGATCGCTCCCTCGACCCAAATGTCTTCTTTTGGACCGCCATTATTCACGCCCATGCTCAGTGCGGTCTTTTCGACCAAGCTTTGCTCTACTATTTGCGAATGCTGACCCATGGAATTGAGCCGAATTGCTATACCTTCTCTGCGGTCTTGAAAGCTTGTTCGTTTCGACACGGAATATCTCTCCACTCTCAAGCCATTAAATACGGTTTTGATTCTGATTTGTTTGTAAGGACGGCTCTTATCGATGTCTATGCCAGAGGCGGTGATGTTATTTCTGCGCGCCAACTGTTCGATAATATGCCTGAGAGAAGTGTGGTTTCTTTGACGGCCATGATTACTTGCTATGCCAAAATTGGGGAGCTAAAAACGGCGCGAGCATTGTTTGGAGAAATGGAAGAGAGAGATGTAGTTTGTTGGAATGTGATGATAGATGGGTACGCTCAACATGGATTACCCACCGAGTCATTATCTCTTTTCAGGAAGATGTTGATTGCAGAAGTAAAGCCTAATGAGGTCACAGTACTAGCTGCCCTATCTGCTTGTGCACAGCTTGGCGCTTTAGAATCAGGACGCTGGCTTCATTCTTATATTCAAAATAAGAAGATCAAGATCAATGTTCATCTGGGTTCAGCATTAATTGATATGTACAGCAAATGTGGTAGTTTGGAGGATGCTCATCAGGTGTTCAATAAAATTACGGAGAGAGATATAGTCTTGTGGAATGCAATGATCATGGCATATGCCATTCATGGGCGGGGTCAAGATGGTTTGAAGTTGTTCAGCGAAATGGGTAGGATTGAATGCAAGCCGACTGATATCACCTTCATCGGCCTTTTGAGCGCTTGTAGCAATGGTGGATTGGTAGAGGAGGGGAGAAATTTATTTAATATGATGAACTATGAATGTGGAATCCAGCCCAAGATTGAGCATTATGGGTGCATGGTGAATCTTCTAGGGCGTGCAGGGCATTTAGAGGAAGCATATGAGCTTGTCAAGAACATGAAATTCGAAGCCGATCCCATCCTGTGGGGAACTCTACTATGGTCGTGCAGAATTCATGGCAACGTGCGTTTGGGAGAGGAAATTGCAGAGTTTCTTGTGAGTCAAAATCTTGCGAATTCAGGGACATATGTCCTTCTTTCGAACATCTACGCCCAAGTAGGAGATTGGGAGGGAGTAGTAAGAATAAGAACGATGATGAAAGACAAAAGAGTCGAAAAAGAACCCGGGTGTAGCACAATTGAAATAAACAACAAAATACACGAGTTTCTAGCCGGGGACAAGAAACACCCAAAAAGCGAAGAAATTTATAGGATGTTGGAGGAGATAAATGGGTGGTTAAGAGCTCGTGGGTATGCTCCAAATACAGGAGTGGTGCTGCATGATCTTGGGGAGAAGCAAAAGGAAGAATCTCTGCAGGTTCACAGCGAGAAGTTGGCCATTGCTTTCGGTCTTATTAGCAGTGCGCGAGGGGCAAGCATCAAAATTGTGAAGAATCTGAGGGTATGCACCGATTGTCATGACGTTATGAAGCTGATTTCTGAAATTACAGGGCGGAGAATTGTAATGAGGGATCGGAACAGGTTTCATCATTTCGCAGATGGCTTGTGTTCTTGTGGAGATTTCTGGTGAGCCGTTATTTTGGAGAGGATTTGGAAGGAAACCTTTGTCTATAATCGAGTCGATTTGTGGTCATTTTCTGGCTTCCAATACATCAGAGTACAAATGATTTACCACAAAAAAAACACTATCTACTCATTTCTTCCAAGGCATTAAAATCCCTTCATGAGTTTCTCTTTTTCAAGACACCAAACAAAAAAAAGTGATGTTCCACGGATCCGTCGCTCCTAAAAACTAATCTCATGAAGATTTTCTAACAAGTGTAAGGATTATTGAATCTTCCAACAAAACTATTGTTAAACTGACTTCCGAAGAGTATTTGGCATTTTCGACAACCTTGTTGATGTTATTATAACAAGTGTGCTTCATAAAAAATGTAGCTGACATTTCAAAGTTTCCAGAATGAGTTGGATTGCGAATTTAGACACCGTTTGTTTGGTCAACAAAGTCAATTATAGATAGCCTCATTCCCACAGCATTTATGAAGGAGATATTAAGCTGAATGGTGGAGAGAGAACGGAAGAATGACACACACGCGCATGCCCACGCTAAGACACACAAAAACCTTCGGTCGAAGCCCATTTCATAATTCCTTTCCTTCATTGTTGCTAAAATTTTCATAATTATAGTTTTAGAAAGTTTTGCTAATTATAATTTTAAAAAGTTTTTATAATTGTAGTTTTAGAAATCTTTTCTAATTATAGTTTTATAAAATTTTTCTAATTATAATTTTAGAAAATTTTTTTAATTATATTTTTAGTAAAATTTTCTAATTATTGTTTTAGAGAGGTGCTATTTAAACATATCATGTATTGACATTCAATGGGAGTTGAATTTGATTAATATTATTGAAGTTTTTTGCTCTCAAACCCCGAAGCTCTCAAGCACCACGCGGCACACACACTTGAGTGTTTGTTCTTCCTAATTTTTTTCCAATATTATGAGTTTTGTGGAAAACTCTTATTAGTTCTGTCTTCCTACGCTCTTAGTTGATAATAGTAATCCCCATAAGGCAGTAAAAACTCTCATATTCAGATTGTTAGAGTGTTTTTCGTTCAAAGCAACTAAGTTTTGCTAAGCGCCCCAAATTAGCGTCTAGCAAACTAACATTTGTGCTTACTTCATAACTTCTTCAATTCCGCGAATTTACCTTTGAAATTTTCAAAAATTGTTATTAACATATCAAGTAAGTTTGCGTTAAATTTTCATAATTTTTTAAGTTACTTTTCATGTGATTATTTTGCTTAAAATTTGGTGAACTTTCGGCGATTATCAAGTAGATATCCGAAAAGGATCTAGTACTTGTGTTAAAACACAAGTTGCCATATTTGATTTGCGTCAATAAGATATTGATGAACGTGGAGGATTTGAATGGTGCCATCGCCGGAGTTGATTGTACCTTGCAATGTCGAAGTTGTGGAGCTTCATCAAGCGAGTCTGGTGGGAGCTAAATCGACTCTGAAACAAGCCCTCAAAGGAAGGCTCTTTGGAGGTGGTGAGGAAGAAGCCATAGCAGCCCATGAAGTAGAAGGAGGTGAGGTAGAAGCAGATTGGCTCCATCACATCCCACGACATCTCCCAAAACGTAAGCCTCATCAATCCCATGGTCTGCACAGCCAGGAATCCCAGTCCACACCACAGTTCTCGCCGCACCGCTGATTCAGCCGTCGAGTCGATCCCACCTTTCTGCTTCTCCATTTCTTCCAGCTCCTTTCTCCTCCAATCCTCCTCTCTCGCTGCTGCCGGAATGAGACCCTCCATTGTTTTCGCTACCTGTAGGCAGAGAACGTTTTAGTGATTTAGTTAATAATCTCACACCCCAATCGTCGACTGCTTCCGGTGAAGTCACGAGTTTTAGATCTGCCCAAACCACACTTCCTGCTGAACAAAATAGCAACACCAACAAAAATGAACCATAAAAAGTAAATTAGTCTCCGTTCAAATCATGTGCTGAAAGAGTAAATAAGAACCCACTTCTTTCAGTTTCACCACCAACCACCGGAAAACTCAATGCGAAAAACAGAGCTGATTTGAAAGGGAGATGCCGAAAAGTTACCTGTTCAGGTCTAAGGAGGACCATGTTTCCCAGAACGATCACTGTTCCAGATTCATCAAGAGTCTTGACCAAACGGACAACATTATCGGCGTCCCAGCAAACTTCCCTGCACATCCGAATGAACTCCACGTACGGAATCCATGTTTTCTCAACCTCTCTAAGCCTCGATTTTACCCTTTCTAACTGCGCTACCCGAAGCACCTTCCGCACATCATCTATCGTTAATGTCGTTGGATGTTTCGCGCCTGCATTATCAGTGACGACGTCTAGGCTAATCCTTTCCCCACCGATTCCCAAGGATTTTAGTTTCTGCATCATATTTTCTCCGAATGCAAACGATCGGTTGTCCGACTGAAAGATGGGCTTCTTGTGAAGAAAGCGCCTGAAAATTCCATCGTCTCCGGGATCGGGAGAAGCGATGTTGGTTTTGCTGGGGGCATTAGGAATTGCCGTTCGGCCCAAGGAGGAGGAGGAGATGCGGCAATTCGTCAGGGTATGATTTGAAATTTTAGAAATGTACAAGTGAGAGTAAGCGAGGGCTTTTTTGAACTCCATTGATGACGTCAAATGCACTCTCACTCCGTCTCCGAGTAGAAAAAGGTTAACGCAGTCAATTTATATGTCTTCTCCGGTTGGATTCGCAGAAGAATTATTATATTGCACTGATGCCCCTATCTTTACGAATATTCTCTGCGAACCCCTTCGGCATCTACAAACGGAATTGAAATATTCTCTCTGTAAGAACGGCTCCGTTAACCGAAGAGCCTTCCGTCTCCATTAACGGCAAACCATGACCGTCTGTTGTAATCGTGATGCATCATTGCTATCCCGCGAACGAGTCGCCGCATGAGTCTACAAGAAAACACTTATTATTATTATTTACAAAACAAAAATAAAAATAAAAATAATGAATATGAAATGTCGGGTAGAGTTTTAACTGGTAATTCTAATGAACATAGACTTGGCCGCCTGAATGAATCGGGACAGTTTGCTGAATGTAGGCATTAATCTGGACGGAAACGCATTCATTGTACACTTCGAAATAAGTAACCAAAAAGAAAGCGGTTGGGAGAGGTAGATTTGATCCAGGGCTTCTAAAACGTCTAATAATTCTATGACCAACCGGCATCCATTTGCCGCAACAACTTTCTTCATATGGCCAATTTTGGTAAGAGTTCAAGACATGGCACCCTTTTGCTGATTTTAAACAACAAGATTACAAAATAAGCTCAGTGATAAGGGGTCCTTCTCGTCCGCAAAGCCTTTCCCAAGGCACTGGAGCACCAGCTTCAAGATACATAGGCTTGTTCGGATCGCTAAGAGGATTGGTAACGAAGCGAACTATCCTCCCCAGTTGAGATATTTTTCACATATCTACGTTAATGAAATGCATTTTAGACTCATCTCACGTCATCTCTTGGACCAATATTCTCATCCAAGAAAATGTTTATTATGAGGTAAAACGAGTGCAAATGCTAGACAGAGAGATCAGAAGTCTCTAACTAGTAGAAATTATTCCGGATTGAGTACTATGGAATAACCACAACAAGCATGAAGCAAACTTTGGAGATGGCGTGGCAAATGTACTAGAAATAATATCCCAATCTTGTTTTAAAATTTTGTAAGCGGAGACCGTAAAATCCATCAAAATAATGTAGCTCGATTGTTGAAACCTAGTCAACGCGGCGGCCATAATAATATTTTAGCCACCAATCTCATCTCTTGGTGCCAAATGAAATTAGAGGAACTTGTGCTTCCAAGACAATGTCACATAGTTGCAGCTAATGAAAAGCAATCAACTTTTGTCGCATCGCCCAACACAAAATGCTGACTGCAATATTCTTTACACTCTCTCTTCTCACCACCCAAATTGTTCTATAATTCTATTTAGTTTTACACGATTGAAAAGAGAACCCACTTTCCAACGAGTTTTAGCTAACGCATAGAACCCCACCTAGGACAAAAAAAAAAACAAGCATCTGACTGTATTGCTGAGCGACAGGTACTCGAAGGTACCTTTAAATGTTCAGGCAAAGATGATATTTCCTCGGAGGTTCAGGCTTACATACTTCAACTCTTACCAGAGGCTATAGCTTGAAATGGTCAGATTCTCATTAACAAATGCAAATGAGGTGTTCTTTACTCAAACCAGCATCTAAGCCTTGTGCAAAACATTCCCAATATGTAATTAATGCCTTGAATAAAAATTCAAAGTTAGAAGTGAGAAGTTGAATTTATAAGTTAGAGAGAATCTAAATCATAAACTCAAATATATAACCAGAAAGCACAAAAATCAAACAGAAGAATCATCCTCATTCCCCTCACAACCAATGGGTTTACTTCACAATTTGCTTTTCTTTATCTCTCCTGTTACAATTTTTTTTTTGTCTCGAATGAGAGAAATTGACGAGGACATCTATAAAATTTTACTTTTATTATTTATGTATTTTATTTATTTATTTCAATTAAAATTAATTTATCCTATTTTAAGGTTATTTGTCGTCTTTTAGAGGTTAATCTTAATTTTTTTTATTTAAGTACTATTATTGTAACTTGGTTATACAGTTTATAATGATTATTGAATGAAATAGTTTCCAATCTCTTATTCTCTCTTGAGCTTCTTCATTTCCTGTCTCTTCTTCTTGACTTCTCTTCTCCTTCCTCCTCTTTGGCTATATTTATTATTTTAATCTTCACTGCCTGCATCAAATTGGTATTAGAGCAAGTTTTATTATTTTCTCAAACAATAAAATCTTAATTTAAAATCTTAATTTTTCGATATTTGTTACTGTTCATCGGCGTGGCACTATTCACGGGTACTGTTCTGAACCGAATATTGGTCGTTGATGAATATTTAGTTTCTAGATCAAATCAGGTTGATGCTAGTTTACTACTAGATTTTTCAAGTTGTTGCTTAGACTCTGACGGATTTCGATTAGTAAATCTGCTATCTTCGAGTAAATTCAACAGAGTTAGCGAGTTTTCTGTTCCAACCTTTCATTAGTTTTTCAATACTGTTTATTTCTAAATATTGCTTTAATTTTATTACTGTGTTGTGACTTATCCTTATTCCGTACTCACATGCATCTTAGTCGTTGTGACCTTTTGTCAAATTATATCTGATTATTTGACCCGCCCTATACGATATTTGATTGCATCTATTATCTTTGCTTTCATATACATATCAGTTTGGTCACTTTGACATCAATTGTGGCCTGTCACTATAATTTTATCTCATCTAAATGCCTTGTAATTTAAACTATTCATTGACTTAATATTTGTAGATTATTTCATATCCAGCTATTAATTCTACTTTCATTGTGATAATCAATTTTGTGGTGATATATTTTTGGTATAATATTTGAATTTTTTTGCTTTATTATTTTCGATTATTTCGTGTTTGCTTTGTTATAATCAACATAATCGTTAAAATAAAACTTAATGCATTGATTTGTTAGATTTTGGCTCTAATAGATATTAATCGTTATGAGTATTGTTTGTTGATTGATCTCTACATACAAATCATGAAGTTGTTTGTTGATCTCTATTTTGGTTTTCATTAGTAACATTGTATACAGTTACTTAGTGGTTATCAGGTCTCGTTCAGTCCTGATATAGAACCTTCTCAATTTGATACCATTTTTTGACAATTAGCATAAATACTTAATAACCAACAATGATTTCAAGATCAAGTAGCTAATATTCAAACTGAGTTGACACTTACCCGTGAGACTAATAGAAACTTAAAAAATATGTTAAACAATATAAAACAAACTTCTCATCCTTCGAAAATAGACAATTCTATAGTGTCTCATAATCGGCGTCAACATCATCGACAAGATACTCGACGACACTTTGGACAAATTCGTTATCATCAATCTTCTCATTCTTTTAATCGTCAGGAGGAACAACTATTTAGCAATATCAAATTCGATGCACTTACTGTTGGAAGTTGGGAAGAAATAAAGCATCGAATTCAAGATAAGTATTTACCCTAATTCTACCAGGGCAAGTTATTGGACCAATGAAATGCCCTTGCCCAGGGTAATTGATCCGACATTGAATATGTTAACTAATTCGATGAATTTCGAATGAAAAGTCAAGTTGTTGAAGATGAGGTCATAACCTTGAGTAGATTTTGACAGAATTTAAAAGAGGATCTTAAACGCGACCTTATCCTTCGAGGTGTCAATACCCTAGATCCTGCATATTCATTGGTTAAAGACTATGAGCCAGCTACAAAAATGCTGTATGACAAACGGGTTGACAATAGACTTCCCTCAGTTTTGACTGTTGTTATTATTAAGTTTTTTCTAAGACATTTCTGTCTAATACTCATTTGGCGAGAGAAAACAAAAGAAAAGATGTAGACAAGTAGCAAAGTTCTACGTAATTACAATGTTTAAATTGTAAGAGTTTTGGTCATACTTCCTCTAATTGTTCTGGTCGAAACCTAACCTTACAAGAGTGATACCAAATGATGAAAACTATGAGTATATCAAACTTGAAACCCTTCAACAACAACAAAAATACTATCCTTTCTACTTTGAGTTTTCAGCAAACCTATAATAAAATCTATAGAAATATTAAATCCAAGGTTGAGTACGTATTGGGAGAGGAGTATACATTCTGTGTGGTTTGATCTTCGATTTAGTTGTTCTACACTCAAAATATTTATCACAAATTAATTGCACATCATGTCTCATCTTAGGCCAATAAAAATACTCCCATAAAATGTCCAAAGTTTTGCTTACTCTAAAATGTCCAATTAATCCACCTCAATGAGTTTCTCTAACAAACAATTCTCTCAATGAACACTTAGGAATACAAAGCTTATCTTTTTTAAATAGATAACCGTCATGCCTAGTCACCATATGCAACTTTTTCACGTAATTTCACTAAAATTTGAAACTACTTTATATAATTCTTTAATAAATTTAAATCCAAGCAATTTAAATTGTAAGAAAGTTAGAAGTACATACCTTCGAGATAATACATTGGCCACTACATTTTTCTTACATTTCTTATATTTGATCACGTATGGAAATGTTTCAATGAATTCTATTCATTTGGCGTGCCTTTTGTGTAGTTTACTTTGCGACTTCAAGTACTTCAAACTCTGATGATCAGAGTGAATAATGAATTCTTTTGGCCACAAATAATGTTGTCGCGTTTGAAGTACTCGAACTAAGGCATACAATTTTGTATCGTATGTGGGGTAGTTCAAAGTTGCTCCATTAAGCTTCTAGCTAAAGTAAGCAATAAGCTTAGAATCTTGCATTAAAACACCATTAATACCTTTTCCTGATGTATCACATTCAATTTAAAAGCTTTATCAAAATTAGGTAAAACAAGTAATAGTGCATTAGTAAGTTTACCTTTTAGGAAATTAAAAGCTTGTTCATATATTTCGGTACACTTAAATTCAACATTCTTCTTTACAAAATCATTTAAGGGAACCGCAATGCTACTAAAACCTTTAACGAAAATCTTATATTATCCATGAAAACTACTTATCTCGTTAGCATTCTTTGGTTTTGGCCATTGCTTAACTTTTTCTTCATCCATCAATACTCCACTTGAATTAACTACAAAACCAAGAAATACTACCGAATTTATGCAAAATGTGCACTTCTTTAAGTTAGCGTATAGTTGATTTTCTCTTAAGTCATTAAAAACTGAATTCAAGTGTTCAACGTGTGCATCTTGAGTTTTACTATAAACTAAGATATCATCAAAGTACACAACAACAAACTTTCCAATAAAAGTTCACAATAGATGATTCATCAATCGGATAAAAGTACTTGATGCATTAGACGAACCAAATGACATTATTAACCATTCACAAAGACTATATTAGTTTTAAATGCGGTTTTTCATTCATCTCTCTTTTTCATGCGAATTTGGTAGTATCTATTCTTTAGATCAATTTTTGAAAATAAGCATGCACCATGTAACTCATCAAGCATATCATTCAATCGAGGAATAAGGTGTCAATACTTTACCGTGGTCTTGTTGATAGCTCGACAATCAACACACATTCGTCAAGTTCCATCTTTCTTTGTAACTAAGATGATAGAAACTGAGTATGTACTAAGACTTTCCTTTACAAATTCTTTTTCTACTAGTTCATCCACTTGCCTTTGGATTTCCTTAGTTTTTGCAAGATTAGCTCAGTATGCCAGTCAATTAGGAATTGATGCTCCCAGTATGAAATCTATTTGATGTTCAATTCCTCTCAAAAGAGCTAACCCTTTTGGTAATTCTTTGGTAAACAAAACCTCGAATTCCTACAAAAGGGAAGAAATAATACTTGGAAAAGAATGAGTTAGTTCATTAATAGTGAGATAAACATATTTGAATAATAGTACAAGTACTTGCTGCCTATATTTGTGTAATAGTAACGTATAAAAAATTCTTCCCCAAAATCAAGCTAGACTTCCAATTTCCAATTTCTTCATATTAAAACCCTAATTAATAATAAATTAAATCAATTTTCTCAATTCAGCTCAATCAACACCTAATCAAAGATTTATTTCCAATATAAGGAAAGAGAATAATTTTCTTTTCTTTCGTCGTTGAATATGCCCATAGGGTAAGGGCAGATTCATGCTACTTTTATGAAAAAATTGAAGGAGTGGGGTGCAACCTCTCCTATAAATAGAGGTGTTCAATGAAGGAGGAAACTCACACCACAACTCTTTTTCCCTCGAGTTCAAACAAACTCTTACCTTTCCAGTCACCGGCGACGAAACTTCGAGGAAATAGCAACTCCAAAGGTGAGCTTCTCAGTGAACTTCCTCCAGTGCGTTGAACGAACCACCCACCGACGTAAGTTCCCTCTCGCTCGATCTCTTTCCCTCTCTCTTTGTTTACCCTCTGTCGCTCTCTCTCTCTCTCTCTCTCTCTCTCTCTCTCTCTCTCTCGGCAAAAAGCACGAAAAAGAAGGAAGAAATTGAGTTTTCTTTAAAACCTGAACTGGTCCAGCAAATCAAAAACCGAACTGGTTCACTTAAATTCAGCGAAACCGAACCAGCCAAATTGAGCTGAACCGGTACAGTAAACCGTACCAGTCAACAGTAAACCAGTTCACTAAATCCGAACTAAATCGATCCTGTTGACCCAGACCGGCCCAGTTGACCAGCACCGGCACTGTTCATCCTAACCGGATGCAAACCAAATTTCGACCCGAATTTGACTGAACCGATCCAAGATTAAACTGGTAAGGACTTTCTATCTAAATTCTTTTAAAGTTGGAATTAATTAAGTGGGATTTTAATATCGATATTCAAATTAGGTAAGAAAGATCCCGGAAGTCATCCGAGCCGATTCAACCAACTCGATCGGACCTAAGAGAACAGGGTAAGGGATTTCTGCCCAAATTTCATTGAAATTAGATTTTTTTTAATTAAGAATTTAATACCAAATATTTTATTTGATCAAGATATTATTTGGATAGTAAACGAATCCCAATAAACATACCACTCGGAATCCAAATAAGTAAAAATACAGTTTTCTCAAGTTTTGGCTATGACCCTACATCATAAGATATTATATTATTTTATTATAACTGTTGTATTACATGAGTTAATATTTGAACACGAATATTTAGACATTGACTTAGAACAATATAAAGATAAAATTGGTAGGACATATTGTATGTGCATGAAAATGATAGAATTGACGGAAAATATGTGATAGCAAAAACCTGAACGACAACGAGATGTTTAACTTGAACATTAATAGTACTGACGTGATAGCAAAAGTCTGAACGATAATGAGATGACTGAATCTAAGGTTGGGAAATGAGTACCAACAAGTTCTGTAATCAAGATTTAGTAAAAGTAAATGTTAATTTTTTATCTTGCACGTAGTTTTGCTTACTGAATTAATTATCATGTTTTGAGTAATTTTGTAATTTAGGTGAGTTTTTATCTAAGTAAGAACTAACTGCGATTGAGAATTTCTCAGTGGCAAGCGAACATAAAAAAGAAGATAATGATTTTTTCAAGAAACAAAATTTATAGTATTATGTTTCAGTTTTTAAAAATATTTCAGTTTTTATCTTAACTCCGAATAAATTATGTTGAATTTTATTACTAGATTTTCATGAATTATTTATGATTCTGTATTTATTTCGAATAAGTTTAATTAATGTTTTAATTATAGCTTCCGTGCATTTAATGATTTTTATTCAAGATTTTAAAAAATATTTTTTTAAATTAAGAATTTTAACGCTCGATTTTCAATCAAATTTTGGGAAAAAATTTCTAGGGTTTCAAATTAGGGTTTGTAAATTAGGGATTTTAAAATTTGAGACGTTACACACTCATTTTCCCACTCTGCTCTTATTTTCTCTCACTCTCGGCTTTTCTTTCCTTCCACTTTGTTTTCTCTTTTTCACTCACTCTACTCTGTTCTTTTTCATGTTTTTGCTCACTCAATGACTTCTCTCTCTTTTTGAATTCTTTCGCAATCCTCTCTTGATCCTCACTAGCCTCCCACGGTTTTAATTGTTTGAGAATTATCTTCCTACCATTTTGATCAAAGGAGTACTCATTCTTTAAACCATTGTTTTTTATGTTTCTATCGAATTGTCATGGTCTTTCCAAAAGGATATGTATAGCTTGCATGAGTACTATATCATAAATAACTTCATCTTTATACTTACCAATTGCGAATGCAACTTTCACTTGCTTAGCTACTTTCACTTCTGCACAATCACTCAACCATCGTAGTTTGTAAGGCTTAGGATGCTTCACGGTTTCCAAGCTCAATTTTTCTACAACCAAAGTGCTAGTAACGTTAGTAAAATTCCTACTATCAATTATCAAACTACATACCTTGTTATTCACGTGGCATTTAATGTGAAATATGTGCTCCCTTTACACCTTATGTTCATCCTCCTTGGCTTAAACGTGGAGTACACGTCTAGTGACCAATAGTTCTCCCTTCACAAGTTCTTTTATGTGCACATTGCCACAATTTTCTAATGGTGGCATTTCATCATCACTTGAACTTATACTTGTTTTGTAACCATTATCCAAAATAATCATAGCCCTTTTATTCGGATAATTAGAAGCAATATGAAAAAAAACCTTGACATCTAAAACACTTAACCTCTTAACATTTAATAGGTGCAAAAGTCTCGGTTTCACCTTATAGGGGGTGGTATTTGATGTTGGCTTTCCCTTTGAACTTCTCTTTCGATTTTGAATTAGGTTTATCATTTTTCCAATTAGATTTTCATGAAAAGTTTAAAGTTGATCTGATTTTAAAATTCCTTGATTTCAATTACCTCTCAACTTTGATGAACTTGTGCAACAATTCTTCTAAGTTCACATAATGGTGCAAATCCACATTGTCTGCGATTTCTCTATTTAAACCTCCAATGAAATGCGTCATTGTAGTTTCGTCTTCCTCATCCACTCTAGTCCTTACCATTGACACTTTCAACTCGTTGTAATATTCCTCCACACTTTTGATTTCTTGAGTCAAAGCTTGTAGTTTCTTACACGCATCTCGATAATAGTGGTTAGGAATAAATTTTTTACACATTTGTACTTTCATATCATCCCATGTGAGTATGAGATGTTCTTCATATCTTTTTCAATTTTTCACTAATTGATCTCATCATATGCTCGCATAATCCATGAATTTCATCTAGACTAATTTGATTTTTTTCTCTTCAGTGTAATTATGACATTCAAATACATATTCAACTTTTTCTTCCCATTCTATATAAAGTTCGGGATCACTCTTACCTTGAAAAAGAGGGATTATCATTTTGATATTGCTTAGATTTTCATCCTCACGATTTATTCTAGCATACCTCTCTCTTTTGTAGTTGTCATCGTCGTAGTCGGATTCCTCATAGTAATGCTTCATTGGTGATTTTTCCCTTCGTGCACGGCTATTAGAAGGAGACTTTATTCTTTCAAACTTCATATCTAAAGCCTTAATTTTATCTTGTATAGCTATCATGTACATCTCCGAATTAAAGTTAATACGCCTTTCTTCAGTGTTTACACTCAATTTATGTCTATCCGCTCGTGTTTGTCTCAAATAATTGCTTTTATATGATAATTTTACTCTCTTGTCTTTTACCTCTCAATTTTCTCTTTTAACTTTTTATATAAAAACTTAATCAAAAGAAAAATTCAACAAGCAAAAACAATCCAGATCCAACTTTTTAACTGAAAATTTTAATTTCCGAAATCGATTAGAATCCAACAAATTAGAATAGGATATAGGATCTCAAGAAATGAAACTTTTACGAAAGAAAACTTTTAACGAAAGGAAACTTTTCAATAAAGGAAACTTTTCAAGAAAGAAAACTTATTACGAAATGAAACTTTTCATGAAATGAAACTTTTCATGAAATGAAACTTTTAAAAAAATGAAACTTTTTTAAAAAGAAAAACTTTTATATCTCACAGAATTGAATGATGCTCGAATATTGTGAGAGCATGGAAAATTAATCAAGAACTTCAAAGTCTTCAAAAAATAGAATAAATAAATTAGAATTAATTGAGGCAGTCAAACAAAAAGATTTGAAAGGACACTCAAAAACAAATATTGATGTTTAGAATAAAGAAATAGAAATTGATGCTCGAGATATTGATACTCGAAGTATTGAGATTTTTTTTTTTAATGAACAAAACTTTATAAGCAAATAATCATTGCTTGAAAGGTTTTTTTTTTTTAGAATTTTTGGAATCTTTTTTTTTT
>CM039529.1:20681216-20761593 GCA_022433055.1 Begonia peltatifolia
CATTTTCGGTGATTTTGGCTGAAGTGTTGAGGAGGGAGTGCCGGGAATTTGGAGGGGGGAAACCGAAGGCGAGCCCTGTCGATTTCCCTGTTGTTGGCCGAGCTTGGTGCTCGGCCTCCTTTCAATTTCGGCAAGCATGGCCGGAATGTATAAGTGGGATACGACTAATTCTGTATAGGAGTTGTGAAATTCGAATTTAAATCAAGAATCGGACGTTTTTTTTGTTTGGAGACAGTTTCTGTTTTTGGCTGTTTCGGCCTACGTTCGGCTGATCATTTTAAATTCTGTTTTTATGGGATAAATTAGGTGGTTAGGGGAACCTATGCCCGCTAGAATCGTTCGATTCCGATATCCGATGCAAAAGTTATGCTCGTCGGAAGTTTAGGCCGGATTTTGGTTTAAGTCAAATTAGTGACCGTTTTTCGTGTTACTTAAATTATGATTTTGAGTTGATGGAAATGTGTATGTTGGATTATTATTAGCGTTGAGTCGAAATCCGATCGATTTAGTGAAGTTTTTAAGGTTTTAAGCAAAGTTTTAGGGAGTAAGTGTCGACCGATAGGCTTAGTGGTATACCAGATCCCGCCAGTGTCGACCGCGAGGGTCGACCTGCGCAGGCAGAGCCAAAGTAAGTGTCAACTTATAGTTGTAGGTATCAATCGGTAGTGTAAAAATAGCAGCAGTGTCGACCGCGAGGGTCGACCTGCGCGGAGATAGAAGATCAAGGTGTCGACCTGTGAAAGCAGGTGTCGACCGCTCTCTGAGATTACCGTAGAAGTGTCGACCGGTATTTTCAGTGTCGACCGACGAAATGACCCGAGACGAACGTAGTGTCAACTGGTGTTCTTAGTGTCGACCGATGAAAAAACCCGAGACAATCCAAGTGTCGACCGATGTTTATAGGTGTCGACCGGTTTCTTTGTTTTATGTTTTTATAAAATGAAGTTTCGTTTAAACTGATTTTAATATAGTTTTCCGCTGCGATGATGTTTAATATATGTTAAAAAATGTCGTTTTAAGTCGATGAACAAAAGTTTTAAATTTTATTCGAATTTCTTTCGAGTATAGTGATGTGAGTAGTAGAAGTGAACGAACCGGAAACGGGTAGGTTTTCGGGTCATGACAGAGATGGTATCAGAGCAGTGAACGAACCAAAAACGGGTAGGTTTTCGGGTCGTGACAGTTTCTCGTTATACCATTTAGGCCACAGTGATAACTTTATTTATGTCATTTTTATGCCATTTTGTGTTTGATGTTTCTCGACGATATTCTTTTTTTCAACACCATCGTTGACGCAAATAAATGCACTGTGATGAAGCATTTATTAAATATTTAAAATGGGCAAATTACATTGGCACAAGTTAAAGAAATAAAAGAAGTACTTAGTAGATTAATACAACAAAAGACTATAAATTCCAAGATAAATCCAGAAAAAGACAAAAACCTTAGAGAATGTCATCAAGGAAATAAAAAGAACTTATTAAAAGGTTTTAGACATGGTGGGCACGAAAATTGATTTGTGGTAAGTTTCAAAATCAATTTTTGATAGCTTCACAAATTGATTTATAGTAGCTTTCCAAATAGACTTATGATAAGTTTTCAATATCAATTTATGTACTTAACTGTTCATAATTGAGTTATAATATCTTTCATTATAAATTTTCATTATATTATTCCTTTTTTTATGCATAGGATTAGTAGTCATCTATCTTAGTTATTTGTTTTTTTGTGCAAGGCATAAAAGACCAACTATTTGGTTTTCTTGTCATTGAAAAATTTGTAAGACATTAATTTGCCATTAGATTTGCTTAGGAAGTTTTAAGTATATTTTGTAACCCATAAATAGTAGGTATACTTATTCGTTTGAAGGAAGTTGATTATTATTATTGTTGTGAGAGTTTTTTTTTTTTTTTTTTTTTTTGTTAAAGAACTTTGTGAATTCATCAAGAGGTTCTTGTTACATTCAATCTTGACTTTTCAATTCAATTCTTTCTTGATTGTAGCGCCTACAATCTATACATTTAATTCTTATTTTTTTACAGATAATTTTTCTATCTTTCACTGCTATTATGCTTTTGGTTATTATCTTTTTATTGATAATGGGTCATGATTTTCTATCTTCCACTATTATTATATTTTTTGTTCTTATCTTTCCATAGATAAAGAATCAATGTTTGCTCATCGTGTTTGTTTTCAAAAATAATTTAGAATCATCGTGTTTGTATTTTTGTTCGATCTCACTATTCTTGGTGAGGTTCATATTAATTGTGGAGGAACAGTTTCAACATTTATATTCAGTTCTAGACTTCCTACCAAAAGGGAGCTGTGTTGAATAAAAAATGTTCTTTTTCCAGGATTCAATGCACTATTTGAGGCATAAAATTAGTGCATCGAGTGTTCAAGTAAAGGAGAAGATTGAAATTATGAAAAATTCTTCACTTCCTTCTTCACCAAAAGATATCTATAGTTTCATTGGATTGACGAGTTATTATGGTCATATTTTATTAAAAAAATAATGGATTGATTGCTTGCCCCTAACTAAATTGTTAAACAAGGGTAAATTTACGTAGAATGACAATGGCCAATAGGCTTTTGTGTTTTTAAAGGAGCAAATGATGGAAATTTCTAAATGAGTATTACTAGATTTTACAATTGAAATGCCCCATCACATTTTTTACCAAATTATTTTTTGCCACATGTCATTCCAAATTAGTTTATGAAGGGCATTAATGTCCCTCGTTCTCACGGCTCAAAAGTGGCATTTGTATTTGCTGGGGAGGCATTTATCATATTCACCTATTAATGGTCACTAAAATTTCTCTTAGAACAACGTTTGACTATCACTGAAAAATAAAAATGGCTTGTTAAATTATTGGGATTCGAGTTTGATATTGTGTACAAAGTCGAAAAGCAAAATAAGATGGCAGATGCCCTTTCTAGACAGAATGGTTGGTCGAAGAAGGAGCTGTTACTAGCTATTTCTAGCCGTTAATTATTGGACATTACTGTTTTAGAAAGCTGGAAATCAAACTCTAAAATAAGTTTATGCCAGCGTTCTTACTTGGTAGTTTGCTTTGGTTTATAAAAAGAATGACAGGTGGAGCTATTGTTAGTTCACACTGTAAATTTAGAACCCAACATATATTGTTTTCATACATGAATATAGTGCGCTGCAACCAACGTCTCTTTTTTTGAAGCTTTGTATCTCCTTTTAGTTTCTTTCAACTTGCGGCATTTGTATGCAATAAGATGACAATTCTATAGCAAGTTCCCTCCTAGTGGACACTTAGATGCATTTGTCTATATTTTATATGATATAGTAATGTCGCTAGTTGAGACTGAACTTTGCATTGTTGCGTTTTTCAAATTAGGGAAGTATTTTTGCATTCTTGATTCCATTCTCAAAGAACTTCTTTCTTTAACAACTCAGTGAGAGGTGTAGTTTTCTTAGAGAATTCTTTAACAAAGCATCTATAATAATTCATAATCCCTAGAAAAAGGACGCAACTCAATAATGGAAGTAGAGCTCTCCATTCATGGATTGTCTTGATCTTATTGATGTTCATGCGAAGACGACCTTACTCGATGATATGACCAAAGAACCCAATGCTTTTCTGAGCAAAAGAACAGTTTTGTTTCTTCACATATAGCTGGTTTTCCTTCAATTTCTCAAAGATCAATCGAAGATGAACTTTATGTTCTTTTAAGGTTTTGTTGTAGACCACAATGTAATAAGGAAGTCATGGAATACTTGAATAATGAGGGTGCAAAATATTGCAGGAGTATTCGTCAACCCAAACAACATCATCAAGAATTCAAAGGTTCCATATTTAGTCATGCATGTCGGCTTTGTTTCTGTCACCCTCTACGATTTTGACTTGGTGTTTGACTGCAAATCAATTTTGGTAAAGACCTTATGCAGCTAATCGAAGAGATCTATGATAAGTGGAATGAGGTACTTGTTATGTACATTGACTTCGTTGTATTCCTAATAATCAATAGACAAACGTAAGTTAACATCCTTCTTTTCTAGAACAATACAAGCATAACTTCCATTTTTCCTTCATCAGTGACTGACAGAACAATTATATAGTTTGGATCTTGGTGTTTTAGTCTTTTTTTGGATTGCATTATAGATATCATCTTTATGTTGTTGGTGTTAGGTTGATTAAGGATTATAGATATAACTATCGAGCTGTTTCCTATAATCACCAAACATTTGGCCGAGTAAATGATGATGACTTTTTTATGTTCTATTAAAAATTTTATCCATAGGATAATATCAAAGTCATTCATCTGTGCTACAACAAATCGATTGGCTTCGTCCATGAGCTGAATTTCAGCTGAGCTCTTTTTACAACACCAATTATTGACATTGTTTATTTTCATCTTGCTGATATTCTTTTCAAACTTTAGGTCAAGATGGTGAGCTTCACTTACAGTAATGAAATTATAAGTGGCCCCTGGATCTATTATAGTACTTTAAGTGGTTTTATTATTAACAAATTACTCTACATAAATGAGACCTTTATCAATAGTCTTTTTTAGTTCTTTAGTTTATTATTCAACTGTCGATAAGAAGGTCGTAGTGCTTACTCCGACAACTTATGTGAGCTCTTCTTTGAAAACTTCTTCAGTTATCATTATGAATTGAAGCTTATAGAGCTGTTAGTGCTGACCTGTGTAGGCATTCAAAAACTTGGTGAGATACCTCGCATAAGAAACATGACATAGGTTCATTCATTAGTAGTTGATTACTAGTTCCTTTTAATGTCTTTTGACCATCCCTTAGGACATATGACTTTCCTTCTGTAGTTGCCGCATTTGGTTTATGAGATTTTGTATTTTTTGAATTGTTAGTAGATTCTTCTTCTAGTTAGGACTCACACTAGCGTAATCAAATAACCGCTTTATTACAATAAGGACACTCGAGAGATTCTACACTCTTTGTTCATATAGTATTGTCAGACCCATGCTTTTAACCTTTCAATAAAGTGAAGATCTTGTCTTTTTTAGACATGTCTCGTATATCAAACATGAGGCCTAAGAACTGTTGAACATATTCACGGATACTATTAGCCTATTTTAGTTCTTGTAGTAACTGATGAACATTGAATTCAACCTTTTTGAGAAAGAACAGGTCCTTTAACTGTCTCTTGAGATCTTGTCATGTATCGATCGCACAATCACCATAATAGATGTCATTGTATTTTGATCTCTAACAGAGTTTCACATTTCCATTAAGATGCATTGTAGCTAAGGTTACCTTTGATTATTCGTCAGTTCTAGTAGTCTTGAAAGATCATTGTATAAGAAAATGTCATAATATAACTACTGCAAGTGTATAATGTCAAGTTTTATAATATAATAACAAGTAAGTTTGTCAAATTCATAAGAAATATGTAATTTATTGTCGTCATTAGGTATTACTCTAATTAATTCAAATTTTATCTGAACAACTAAAAATATGATTTTGAAAACTAAACAAAATAAATAACTAAAAATATATCACCAACAAAAAATCTTTAATTTACAATAAATCTAGAGGATTGATACGAATATTTTTCATATTATTTATCAGACCAACAGTCCATAGTTGAACAATTATTTATAAACAAAAAATCATAATTTGTTAAACTTCATTTATTGAGTGTAGGTCTAATCTTGATTCCTAAAGTTGCAATTTCAACATCTTTATAAAAATTATTCTTTTAATCATTCAATAGGCATTGTCCCACGGTTCCCGCTTGATCCGCCTGGTTATCAATTTGATTTCGCAAAAGTCTAACACTCTCAAGTTGCTAGACTTTTACGTTGTAATAACTAGATGGTACTTAGAATTACCTTTATCAAGCGTCAAACATGACCAACAAATTGAAAGTATGAAGAACATAATATTGCAAATAATAGTCAATACAACAAACATAATGTATAATCAATCAAAATGATAATCTAAATAAATGATTTATCTCTTCGAGAGAGAGAGAGAGTGAGTTCAATATAATCAAAATAAAATAATAGAAAACACATTAAACATAATGACATCAAATAGAAGAAATCATTAAAAAAGAAAATATCTCTGCATGTTAATGATGAAACACATTCGTCGGTCACCTTGTTTGATGTTGAAAATTCTTTCTGATTGCTCTCCAAAATACGTATCAAAGCAGACGAAGGTCTCATTTCTTGTCTGATTATTTCATATTTATAGTCTTGATTAGACTTTTCAAAAAACTTAGAAAAAATATTTCAAAATGCGCAAGATTTTGTGGGTCGTAACTTAGCCATATTGAGCCACGACTCATGCCTTTTTGTTGCTAATTTTGGACTTTTCTTAGTTGCGGCTTGGGTTTGCTTGTGTGGCTAGACCACAACTTAACTTCTCTATGTTGCAGCTCTTCTACTAATAACGCGCGATGTCGAAATTTTTTTATTTATTTATTTTTTTTTATTATGTTGTGAATAGACTTTTTTGAGCTATACCTCAACTTTCAAAATTTATTATTTTTCATTTCTATTTCAATCGCTTCATAACTGAAAATATATTAAAATTATCAAAAACTCAAGAAGAAATATTAAATTTTGTTTAGAATAATGACAATAACTTTAATTTTAATAGAGTTATCAATTGTTCCACGTAAAAATTCCTTGGCATCACTATCTCCCCCTTAGGATTATGGCTCTAAGATCTTCACCCGAATCAATTTTGCTGCAC
The DNA here is from genome assembly GCA_022433055.1 of Begonia peltatifolia. Classification (NCBI taxonomy): domain Eukaryota; kingdom Viridiplantae; phylum Streptophyta; class Magnoliopsida; order Cucurbitales; family Begoniaceae; genus Begonia; species Begonia peltatifolia. Next base: position 20,687,932 of record CM039529.1, read on the forward strand.
TTGGAGCTTGAGTTTGACTTCTAATACCTCTCATATTAAGGTTCAATTTGTTGTTTATCTTAGCAATCTCAACTTTTAGAGAGTCGAACATTGTTGTCAAGTAGGTTTAAACTCTTAACAATTGCGTATGAGCTTGGTTAATCTCGTCGATGTGCTCCAGGACCCCAATTATAGCGCTCGTGGATCTCTCTCCACAATCTACCCCTTTTCCCTTCTCATGTCCGGATTTAAGGTTCCCCACTCGATCCATCGACTTTTAGATTGAAGCGATGCTATTCTGTTGCGTACAATAGCAATCTCAATAGAAAATTGAGACATTTCCTTCATTTGTTTTTCTAAAAATTGAATGTCATCTATATTTCTTGTAGATATTTCATCTCTTCTTCCAATTCGACCAAGTGTCCGATTTGATCTTGCGATGAATTCACTTTCTCTGACGAATTAAACTTGGCTCCAATATTAACTAGCACAGAAACTTTTTGAGAAACTAGAAATAGACCGGTCGACACTCGTTGCCTCACGAATACAACAAGTTAGCTGATGATGTGTGCTAATGGTATCAGCTGCCCAAGGCATTAGAGCAGACTCTATCTATGAGCGAGCTAATGCGAGTGAGATTAATTGAAAGAGACATCATTGAGCATAATAAGCACAAAGAAAATTTGTATGTAAAAAATTTTTATTTATTGCTAGCAAATTATATCAGTTGATAAGTGGTTTATGTGTTATCATGCCTACCCTTAAAAAATAATCTGCAATATCTCCACCATGACTGATGCAAATTGAAAAAGTGACCCTTGGACTTCAGATTATTATTCACAAAGAATCTTTTAATTTAGATTTTATTTTGCCATTAATAGTTTTTATTTTATTTAGTTTAGATCTGGATATATTATTTAAGTGGTATCTTTTCATTTTTGGATTATTCTTATTCAAAGACTTTTTTGAATTAAGGTTTCTTTTGAAATCATAATTTTCTTTTCGTTTCTGCATCCAGCTGTGTTAGATGGTATCCGAGCCAAATTTTAGTTAAGATTACGATGACCAGTTTAGGAAGCAGTCATGTTCCAAGCGTCGTTCAAAATGCGCAAATCTTGCAAGCCGAATTACAGCTCAAGAGGTAGTGATTAAGACCTCAGAACAAAATTGTGATCAAAGACTCCAGTTAATAGAATAGCACCTTGAAGACATGAATGACCGTCTTGATGTCTTAGGGTTTGATGCCAACAGAAACAAAGATGGTGTCAGGGTACGACTGAGAGAAAGAACTACTCAAGGTGATCTCGGAAACATACATGTTGCTGCAAATAATCGAGGCGACCGATGTTTGATGATAACTGGGAAGAAGAGGAGGTTATGGAACTGATTGAAGAACGATTTATCAAGCGGGAAATAAGTGACTGTAATGGCATGTACAAGAATCGTGATTATCATGTCGTTGACAAGAAATTTGAATTGAAGGTGGATATCCCTAGTTTTAGTGAAAATTTAAAACTTAAAGATTTATTAATTGAATCGCCGAGGTTGATCAATTCTTCGAGTATATGGAGATTCTGCAAGAAAAAAAAAAGGTTGAATTGATTGCGTGCATATTAAAAAAGGGAACTTCTGCATGGTGGGAGAGATCACAGAATTGGCACTATCGGGAAGGGAAACAACCTATTAGAGCATTGCACATGATGAAACAATTGTTGCAAATAGATTTCTTACTGCTTGATTATGAGCAGATTATGTTCCTATAATATCGGCGAGGTCACTATAGCCAGAGGATTGTCTTCAAATATACTGCAGAATTTTTGAGTTTGGTAGAGCGGAATGATCTATGAGAAAGTGAAGGGCACAAATGGCTCGATACTTGAACGGGTTAAAACCTCAAATTCGAGATCAAATTGGGGTACATGTTTTGCAAATTTTGAACGAGGCGAAGAATATGGCTATCAAGGCTAAACTGACAATTTAGGAGAAACAAGGCGAAAGTTGTAGATTTTATTTGCACATGTGTGCTTATGTGGTGAGAATTATCAGAGAAGTGTGGGGACATAAATAAATTAATTCCTGAAACATAGGGTCGTGTAGAACGAAGGGATGATAGAACGACTGGGAAGAGAGCAGTCGAGAATAAAGAAGCCCCAAAACCAGACAATCCTTGAGCAAGGCCAACCCCTGGGAAATGTTTCTGATATAATCAACCCGGTCATTGGTCGAACAAGTGTCCGAATCAGAGAGTAATCAACATTGTTGAAAGAGACAAAAATGAACAAGAAATTAGATATGAACCGATGGGAACAAAGAAACGTTTGAGGAGGATGACAAGGGAAATGAAGGACGTACGTGATGAAACAATTAAAGTTAAACCTCAAACAAGATGACAACACTTAAAAGACATCAATTGTTTTGCACCAGGTGCATTATTAACGACTGTCTATTTGATTTGATCATTGATAGTGGTAGTTGTGAGAATATTATCGGCAAAAAGATTGTGGGGGTTTTACCGTTACCAGTAGAGAAACATCCCAAGCCTTACTCGATTGAATGGATTTAAGTAGTAGAAAAAATTCAGGTGAAGGAGAGTTGCAAAGTGCCTTTTTTGATTGGAAAGTATACAAACGAGGTGTATTGTGACATAGTAGACATGGATGCTTGTCGCCTCTTGTTAGGTAGGTCCTGTCAGTTTGATATAGATGCCCAAGATTCGGGCAGAGATAACATATACTGATTAGAAAAAGATCGAGTGAAGTTTATGTTACTTCCCTTAAAGGTAAAGCACCGTCCAAAAACTTATAAAGTAGAGAGGTGAAGGGTAAAGAAGCAAAAAATTGAGCAGTCTAACACCGAATATAAAGAAGCAACTGTTAAGCATTGCCAACAGAAAGTCTTCATTTCTTGTGACCAAGTGATGGTGTTTCTACGCAAGCAGCAATTTCCAATCGGCAAATACAACAAGCTGCAGCCCAAAAAGTACGGACCCTATCAAGTTAAGAAGAAGATCGACGATAAGGCATATTTTATTGGACTGCCAAATAGTATGAGTATATCGAAGACATTTAATATGGTAAATATCTACTCATTCTACCTTGATGACAAATCGTTATACTCAAAAAACTTGGAGTTGAGTTTTTCTAGAGTTTGGAGAGAATGATGCAAATTGACAAAGTGATCCACAGGGCTTTGAATTATTATTCTCGAATAATCTTTTAGTGTAGATTTTATTTTTATTATTAATAGTTTTTATTTTATTTTAATTTAAATCTGCATATATTATTTAAATGGTGTCTTTCTATTTTTTTGAATTATTCAACGACTTTTTTGAATTAAGGTTTCTTTTGAAATTGTATTTTTCTTTTCTTTTCTGCATCCTGCTGCGTCAATGACAACAATATACATGCTATTGTGGTCAATAGTCACTTTCCCAAAATAGAAAGAAAGAAAATTAACTCTACCCTAACCGTATGAGCGGCCATGAAAAAAATGTCCTGGACGAATCCATAGTTGGCAGTTCAGCGTGGTGCGAATCGCCAAGGGCAGCGCGTGATTGGTTCAAAATTAGGCAAAAAAAGGTGCGATCGTGCAAGCTACGAGGTTGGTTCAGACTTCGATGAAGGAACTGATGTCGGTGACTCAGTCGTAGGAACGGACTCTGGCCAAATTGCGTGGCATGGTTGGCGTCTGGGTGACGAGGTCTTTGGCTCTGTGATTTAGTAAAGAAAGAAGGGCAAACTACAAAGAACTGAGTAAGGTCTAGGTTTCAGTTCGGGTTCACCTCGAAACTGAACCAACCGAAAAACAAAAACCAAGCCCTAACCCTAGCTGTGAATGAATCACAAATTGCGATATAATAATCCTAAACCAAAACTAAGGTTGTCGATTGCCGATTCTTGAGTCTTGCAATTAGTGGGGTTGAGCTTTCGACAACAGAGTTTGAGAGAGAGAGGTGGGAATGAGGGTTTGAGCTTTCGGCAACGAAGAGGTATGGTCACTTGAAAGACGAACAACGACGTCTTTATCAATGTGGAGAAGATTTATCTTGATAGAAATATTCAATTTTTTGATTGATTGTTCTCTCACGAGACTATTTGAAATTAGTTTCATCTATTCTTCATTTGTTAGAATGATTTGATTCTCAATTTTTCAAGATTATTGAATCAGAACTGTATCCCACGATTTCTTGGTGGACAGATAATGTCCCAGACCGAGATCATTTGAATACCGATCGAAATTGAACCGAAACTTCCAGTCTGATCGAGTTCCCCAGTTCCTATCCGGTTCTACCCACCCCTACATTTATCGTTCCCGAATTGCATAATGACCAAAACTCCTTGTCCATAACCAAGGTCGAATGAACCTCTAAGTATACATAGTATTATTTTTTGAATAAAGTTAAGAGATCATTCAACTATCTGCAACTAATAAATATCACAATTGGCTTGCCAAACGTGAAAATAGTAGACACAATTCTTAATGATAAAAGTTGATAACAAAAATCCAAAAACAAAGCCAACTCTATCTATATAAGGGACTACAGCTATCTAGCACCTGGAGAGGGGCCAACATTACTCAAACTTCTTGATGAGGGAGAGGTCATTCAACATCTTCTCAATGGCTTCATCATCGTGTGATCGTCCTTTAGTCTGACCAAAAAGAAAAAACACACACCATCAAACTTTCCCCTTGTCATCTTCAGCGTGCATGTTAAATAATAGCCTGCAGCATCCAACCAAATACACCTGGCATCTTTTAAATTACCTCTACCTTTTATATATAGACTTCAAACTTGACTATCTAAGCACTTCCAGTACATCTTCACCACTTAATTTTCAAACAAAAGACACTATCATATAAACTCATGGATATTGTCGTTTCCTTTTCTCCTTAAGTACCGGTTTATGCAAACTATCTTATAATCATTGACTTAATTTAACCTTAAATTGGATGAGTTAAATGAAAAAGAAATGACTGTTACCTTCTATAGATATATTAGATATGTGGCAGTGTGTTCTTAGTCTCACCTAGGAATTGTAAAGTCTATGGAAACATGACGACATAACACAGCTGATATATCTGTTCGCTATGATTTTATTATAATCGAGTATCACATAGATTCATAACAAATGAATCATACAGTATAGAGATATGATATTTAATGAAGTACCTTAATAGATGGTACCATAGCAATAGCTTCCTCAACTGTCTCAGGGCAGAGGTTACCAAGAACACAAAGCTGCACAAAAAGGTCTATCCTGCTCAGACATTTTCTTCAATCTAAAAATTAACTCAAGTCATTGGCATACTACCTCGAATTCAGCCAACTGGTATCTGCTGAGGATTCTGAATGCTGGTTAAGACAAACTATTTATTCAAATCAATAATGATAGAACACCAGTCAAGTTGAAGAAACAATAATCTTCATTTTGTTCACTCTGTGCACTGTAACAAGAGTCTAGATCACCAACTTGTGTTATAGCACATTAAAAATAAATACTCCTTTTGCTGATTTGATGACCTAGGATATATGGAAGTCTAATAGTAAAGAAAATGATACTGCCTTTCAATACAGGTTGCCCTATTTATCATATATAGCATCAAAGAGATCCCCAGGATGGATAACTCTAACTCCCTAATTCCGTACAGAAGCATTTGAAAACAAGTTTCATGATTAAAAACAGTTTCATTATAAACCAACTTTGTAAATTCCATTTATATCAAACAAACCAACTTCTAGTCTCAAATTCTATCAAAAGGTTTTTTCTTGTTGTGTGAATTCCATTTATATCAAATCTTCCAGAGAACAAACCTTATAATTTGGGATCTCAATCACAAAACATCACGAGAAATGGAAAAAAGGGGATTAATGTAGGAAGATAGTGAATTTAATATAGTAAGCTCGTCTGAGAATAAACAAAATCTTATTTGTTATTTTCAAGAGTGGTTGTTTTGGTTTCAGCACCAGATTCTTAATTTCTTTGATGTGAATTCATATTAATAAAAGCCAAAGAACTTCCCAAAGAACTTCCCTATCTAATAGTTATAAATCCAAAGGATACTCCCGCACTTGTCTGACAGCATCAGGATTTTTATAGCGACTGAAGCGCTTCACATATTGCAGAGACTTTTCAAACACTCTACAGGGCAACAAGAATCAATTATCCACATAATGGTTAGGTCATTTAGAACATTCTTCAGTTTTCAATTTCGTCTATCTGCTGGATATGTCAGTTGGCATAAAAGCACAATGCTTGAACAATAGATATGCACAATAAATTTTTGATCGTAAATACTTACCAATCTTTAAATGAAATGAATAGAAACACACACCTGAGTTTGAAATTCTAAAGAAAATGACAATTATTTTAAGATCAAGGTACGGTTACTGAATATATTTTCAACTCACTAAACATGTTTTCCAACATATAGAAAGATATAGGAGAAAAAGATGACGTAAGGCCTTCCTACATTAAATTTCTAATCAAAATAAACTCAATAATAAGGAATCAAATGTTAAATCACAAATCAAAATATCAAAGCAACAGAAAAGAACGAAGAAACATAGCAAAAAGCATTGATTAGAACAAAATTCAGCGTGTTTATGAGCAATGCAATAGACAAATTTAATTTCATACAAGTCTGAAGCTATATATATGGAAACACCCTACCCACAAAATAAGCAAACAGCTGATTGATTAATTGAACAAATCTATGAGATGAAAAGTATTCTAGAAAACCAAATAATGAACTAAAATGCTCATATTTATGCAGTAATAAAAAATGAAGCAAAATTCACAGAACAGGTCAACTTCATACAAAGTCTTTGACCTAAATACTACAAACAATTGCAAGAATAAAACTTGAATCCAAAAGTTGAAAAGTATAATGTACTTACTGAGAAACTTGATTCATTGGGTCCTCGGACATTTGCTGAAGCTGCTCATACTTATGTTCAAGAATCAAGGCAACCTCACAGTTCATCAAACACTTTGCCTTTAAGAACTCTGGGACAGGAAAGATAAATCTAACACTAACTAGAATTCTCGTAAAGCATAGAGAGATAAACTGAGACATCACAGCACATTCAACAAGCTCAAAGAGCATCAACTAAGACTTACAAGAAGCGAAACATATTGTTTTTCTAGTTCATGCTTATTTAAAATTAGTTACATAATTCATTAAAGCTGGGACCTGCTACACAAGTAATCAGGGTACATAATAGATTTCAGAAATTTATGTAAAATTGCTAGGATACCAAGTCCTTTGGAAAACAAATGATTGGAAGGTTTATGTAAGCATTTCAGAATAGATGATACAAGTCTAAACCAATGTTAACTTTTTTATTATGCGAACTTGCATAGAATGACAAGGGATGTCAATTTCCCATGTAACCCACTTCCTTACTAGTCCAAATATAATTGTGTAAGTAGTATAGTTTATGGGAATCTAAACGATTTGACCAACGTTTCACTGCATTTGAATTAACATAGGAAAAACAGCAAACAAGGTTACATCCTAACAAAAGACAGCATAACGGCGATGAGATTTTTTTTTTTTTTTTTTTACAAAAGGAATCACTCATCTTTCAACCCTTTTTACGATTGCATGTTGTCCTTGTCATTTAGGGTTTAAATACTGTTAATTTAGAGAGAAAGAGAGAGGGGTTATTACCATCTCCAATTTTGAGCTCAGCAGCATTTTCTTCCTCCTCTCCAGACATGGTTTGTTACCAGCGTCTGCCATTAGTATTGCAGTTTTTTCATAAACAGATGGGCAAGCATATGACAGAATGTAATCATTGACGATAAAGGAACAACAAGGACTGCATCTTCTTTTACTATTCAAAATCTATCTGAATTATATTTCTCACAAAGTTTATGTTAAAGGGATTGCCGAGTATCTCAGAAAAATCTGAGACTTCAGTGTTTTTATTTTTCTCACCATAATGATCTTCTCACGGAAACAAGAAAGAGAAAAATTGAAGGTAGATGTCAGAAAATCAAAATCCACAACTGAGAAAAGAAATGTACTAAATTTCCAGATTCACCAATCACGCAAACAATCACAGTTTCAACCAACAAAAAAAATCGAAAAAATGGCGAAAATAATTCAATAATTAATAGTAGCATTGAAAAGAAGGGACCTACAGGTGAAACGGAATGAAATTGAAGGAGATGGTAGAGTTGGACCGCGGGTGTAATAGAACCTCGGAGAATCAGTCAGAATATGGCGCCAATAAAAAAAATCTAGGCAGCCTGAAGCGCTGACAGATTATGAGAAATAGCTAAGGGGAAAGCAAGAAATAAAAAAAAAAAAAAAGGGAGAACTGATAGTTCGCCACGAAAAGTTGCAGAACCCTACCGAGCGAGACAGCTTCTAGTTGCGAGCGACTGAATTGAGAATGTTGAAAAGTTGAATTAATTATTTTTTTAATTAACAAAATAAGTAGAACTAATATTAGCTGATTTTATATTAATTCTTATTTTAATTATTTGTGATATATTTTACTAATTTTCCATGACGAGATAAATATAGTTAATGAATATCAAGTAAACATGAGAAAGATGGGAAGATATTAATAATTATTATTTTGGTATTCACTGAGGGAAGCAAACGAGCTATAGTTGAACTTAAACTCCACTTCCGTCTTATGATTCTCATTTCTCTGGCTATGTTAAAATCCTACTGGGCCGATGAACCCGGCCGGTATATTTTAAAAGAGATTTTTTTATAATTATTTTTTAATTAAAAAAATTAGTTGTCACCGTTTAAATTTGAATCTTGTGCACTTAAATTTCATCATTCTTCTTAGCCTTCAGCTTTGCCTTCCTCCACGTGGCGTCAGCTCCCCTTCTCGGTTCATATTTTTTTATTTGTTTATTGTCATTTCCTCTTTTTTTTACCCTTGAATGGCACCTCACTTCTTAACATTTTTTGTCTTCTTGTTTACTTTTCTGATGCTTCATATTATCACAGAAACTAAATGCGGAAGAAGAATGAGAAGACGATGGAACCCTTCTCTATTATTCAACCTCTGTGAACGTCAAATATACAAGTTTTCCAACAAGTCTACTGGTGGATTGTCCAACAACAACCCTTCATCACTAAGCTTAGAGTTGGGTTCCATTGGAATGGAAGATGGTTTACATCCCAAATATCCAGAATCTTTTAACAATTCCAACGCATAATGTCTTTGATTTGCAGAAACTCCTTTCGCGCTTCTGGCAATCGCCAAACCCAAAAACTAACGAAAATTACCTACCTCTTTCAATTTTAACTTGGAGTTAAGTAGAAGCTTAGTATTGTTGTTTCAACTGAATGAATAGAGAGCTGTTAGATGATGGTTGCTGAAAACCAAGATCAATTATAGCTTTTGAAAACTATTATCTAGATGCTTGTTTTAGACCATACAAGGATTTATGCAGCTTATAAACTAGATTATGCTCCCCCTGTTTAGAAACATCCGCCACCAAATATCCCGGCGGTAAATGCATATAAATATCCTCGTTCAAATCTCCATGTAAAAAAATATTGTTCACATTTTATTGTAACAAATGCCAACCATAAATAGAAGCCAAGGATAACAAAACTTTGATGATAACAAATTTTGCAACCGGAGAAAAAATATCCAAATAATCAATACCCTCCTGTTGAGTATACCCTTTTGCAACTAGTCTTCGCTTGGTAACGCTCAATCGTTCCATCAGCATTATACTTAATTTTATATACCCTGTTAAATGGATAGACTTTTGTGAACTTCACATTGTTTTCTATTGACGTAATATTAACATATATAGTAATACAAGAGTAATAATAAAAATATACAACAACTTAACAAAATAGAAAGGCCTAATAGTATGGGATGGCTTAATAATATGGGATGACAATTTGAGATGCCATAGTGTGGGGTTGAGATGGTTGAACATTTAAATACCTCTAACACCACATGTCAATTTGGAGTTGGGATTGAGAGATCAAGCACACCTAACTTGCTAAGTATGCAACGAAAAACCTCAGCTCTAAGTGGTTTAGTAAAAATTTCCGCCAGTTGGTCATGTGATTATTAATGGATTTTTCTATACTTAACGCAAGTGCACGTGTCGTTAACAAAGTAATAAATAGTAAGTAAAAGTCGATCACACGAGGATATTCTTAACCAAGTTTAATTTGCTATAAAATTATATTAAATAAAGATGAATTAACAAAAAATAATAATGTGAATGGTAAAATAATATAAAATTGAAAATCACTTATATATGTTAAAGAAATAAATTGAACTAATTTATGATGATTATGATAATAAAACCCTTGGTTAGGGTCGATTTCCTCGTTACGTGAAATTTACTACTGATGCTACAGAAAGCTACAACATTTTCTTTAGAACAGCGAGAACGAATATTTTTCTAGGGTTCTATCGAATTACCTAGTTAAATTCAACTTAAGGTTTCTTTCGACTTTGAAAGAATAAAACTTGATTCGAATTTCTTTACATCCCTATTTTCAATGCCAAATAAATTAATGTCAACAACCTTGCAATAATTTAATTTATTTAATCAATCACGCATGTTAAAATTTTTATTTATCCATCAATATAATAGGAACATGTAACATCAAATTTGTTCGTCGACACAATTCGAATTAAACAATAAACATCATGATAGATTGTTCCATAAAAAATATGTAAACTTTCATAGCTTTAAGTAAAATACATAACGAGTACTTTCTCTCTTAACCAAGATTAAAAACTTAGCATAAAATCATACTAATAAAAACCATAATAAAAATATTCATAAAAGAGAAAAATAAAAATAGTAGTAGAAGGAATTGATGTCTTGATGTTGTGGAAGAAATTTCTAGGGAGAGCTCTGGAAGGATGCGTTGAACAGCACCGAAGAGAAGAGAGGCACCCTTTTTTTTTCCTAACAGAAGAGAATTTATATCTTTTTCTTTTCAAAACTCTCGTCAGCGAACTTTTCTTTTCCTTCTTTTAGCGACACATCACCATTCTTTTGTCTTTTAATGTCACATCACCATTCTCTTCCTCTTCTCTCTCTTGTTACCAGCCAAGGAAAAAAATATGATTTTTTTCTCTTCTTTATTCTTTTTAATCCATCTTCTCTCTCTTGTTCTTTCATCCAAATAAATCTCCTTGATTTTAAAATATTCTCCGTCTATCTTCATCTCTTTTAGGTCGTTCAAATGATGCAATCCAATCTTTTCTAATTCTGAAACCAAAGATAGAAACAATTATTAATATTAATAATCTGATTTATTTGAAAATATATGCATAAAAATCATTAATGTCTTAAATTCTTTCCATGCTTACCTATAGCAATTTTTATTATTTTGACCATATTCTGTTTAAATTCACTCAAATCATACGAATTTTATTAATAATAAATAGTATAAAATAAAATTTAAGAGTTATTAAATGTCTCCAAACTTGAACAATTACTCATCCTCAAGTGATGCAAAATAAAATCAATATTAAAAATTTCCAAAGTAATATTAATGAATTTCATGTGATTTCCAAAATAATTCAAAAATTATAATTTTATAAAAAATAACAGCATCATAATTAAAGTCAACTAACATAGAATTACTTCCCAATAAAATAATTTCTCAAAGTGTGTGTGCGCTCAAACTCCTCTTCAACTTGCTAAGTTCAATCATCAAAACTAAATTTCACAGTTAATATATAGATTACTAACACTTCAATGTTTTTCTAAAGTTAATAGATTTCTCTTATTTATTTATTTATTATTATTATTTTTTTGCATTGACTTTCTCTTACAAGTCACACAATCTTTTTACGTGAGTGCCAACATTGGTCATGAAGACCTCCGGTTACTCAGTAGTGTCACTTAAAGATAAATATTCATATGATATTATAGAGGAGTATAGACAATAATATTGCAATGAAGTTCCTCCTGAAGTTCCTCTATTTAATTTCTACCTATCGAGTATCCAAATGGTTCACTCGAAATTGAAAGTAGATTAGAAAATTACAATTATTCTGTTTTTTAATATATATTATTATTATTATTATTAATATTTTTTTTATAGCAAAGAAGTCTTTTATTTTTAATTTTTTGGTAAACATTAGCTTGTTTTCATCTAAATATAATTGAAATTTTTAATTAGGATACATCCTTAAGCAAACTAGAGAGGAGTTTGTATGTTATGAAGAAAAATTAGATTAAAGGGAATAATTCTTAGTTAATTGTTATTAATGGATGATAATGAAATTCTTCAACCAAATGATGGAGTTAGGAAAATTCTAGATTTTTTTTTAAAAAGTAGATACTTCACTTTCTCCTACCCCTTTCTAATACACCTTACCCCCAAACTTAAAATTGACAATGTCCTCACTGCTAAACAAAACAGTATGCAACACAAAATAAAAAAGGACAAGTACTTTCCTGTATTGCTATTCTTCTTTGTCGGATTCAGAATCTGAATGTTGGAGTAAGCTTGTGGGAAAATGAAGAAACATTGGCTGTGGCTTGGTGTAATCTCTCTGAAGGCTGTCTGCTATTGCCTTGTCTTTGAGTTGGGTGTAGCGCCAGAATACCCTATTCTTTCATTTGATCTGGTGAAGTTTGTCATAAATGTTGCATTATAGAATCTCACTCTGGCTGATTCTCTGTTCAATCATAAACAGAGTTTCCTTCTACTTTTTCAATTTTTCATCGAGCAGCAGCAGCGCTTCCATGATTTGTTATTGGTAAATGATGCTCTCTGCTGATGTTGCAGCTCCGCTTGCAGCATTTGAATCATGAGATTTTCTTTTCCTCAGTTCTTCATCTTCATCCGCTTCTTCATCCCCTGGTTTATTCATAGCTATCCTTTTAACTGGCAAAAGAGTAATTCTAGATGCTAGAGTAAGCTTCAATTCCTGTTCTTTATAAACTACTCTAGAGAGTTCACATAACCCTGTTATTAGAGAAGAAAATAGGAATTGCTCTTTGGGCCTCAATGCATTAGCACATAAATTTCTATATATAATCCTCTCAATATTGATACGTTTCTCAATCAGAATACAATAGAGTAAAACAGTTCTATCATTTGTCACATGTTGTTCATGAGATGAATGGATTAAGCAGCTTTTAAGAAAATGATACCATACTCTCACTTTCGGGAGTAGCGCAATGCGAGGGAGAGAGAGCGATCATGTTTTAGAGATGACCTAGTCGGTATCCAGTTCAGCAATCTCCTTTAGGACAGCTTCCAAGTATGCTAGAGAATGATTGTCGGTATGAGCGTAAAAATTATCCTCCACTTCTTCCAATTTGTAGATCGAATTTATTGTTGTGGGTGAAATCTTGACCTCCCTTTTCCGAACCCTTATCGATTGGGGCAACTCACCCTCGAAGTTGGCATAGAACTTGCGAACCAGGTTCACGATGACCTCTTCTGGACGAGCGCAAAACAGTGTCCAATTGTGATTCTGGATAACCGAGGAAACATAACTTGGGTACCCTGAATAATTGTCGTTAGAAATTACAAAGCCCTTCTCAACCACAAATGTCCTCTGCTTCATCCCTTGCTCATATCGGATTTTTACGATATCGGAAGTAAATTCTGGCTGAGACAAATGTTTAGCAGCTTTCTTTCCAGTGCTCTTTGGCCTCATGTTGGTAGCTGCTGATCTGCAAAGAGAAATAGAATTTTCTTTCTTTTGGGTGAGAAATCTTTTAGGGCTACTGCAGCATTTATAAGGCAAGCAAAGAGGGAAATTCAAATTTGAAAGAAATTTTAAAATTTTGATGAAATTCACACTTTGGTAAAGATCACGGTTAAATAACACTAAATAAAAGAACTGATTGACTAATTCTATTTATTTATTTTTTATTATTATTATATTTATTCTTTATTATTATTATTATTTTTGATTAAGTGTGATGCAACAACAAACATTGTAGCATCACCATTATTTTGAGCGAAACTTAAAATAAACAAAAGAATACTAAACATTGGGTTGCCTCCCAATAAGCGCTTGATTTGTAAGTTTTCAGCCTGACTTTTCCATGCTTCATGTAGTTTCTCCGTACTCAAAAGAAATTGATGTAATTTCCGTCAATTTTTCTCCAAGGTATAACTTTACTCTCTGGCCATTTACCTTAAAATTTTGGCCGATTTTTTCATCTCGTAATTCCAAAGTGCCGTGTGGGTAAACTTCTATTACTTCAAAGGGGTCAGACCACCGAGATTTTAACTTACTGGAAAAAGCTTCAATCTCGAATTAAAAAGTAAATCTACTTGTCCTTTTTTGAAAACTCACTTTTGAATCTTTTTGTCGTGCCACCTCTTTACTTTTTCCTTGTAGACTTTAGCATTCTCGTAAGCACTCATCCTCAGCTCTTCTAACTCTTGCAACTATAAAAATTGATTTCTTCCTGCTTGCTTTAAGTCCAAATTTAATGTCTTGATTGCCCAGTAAGCTTTATGCTTAAGCTCCACAGGTAAATGACAGGCTTTCCCGTAAATCAAATTGTATGCAGTGGTGCCCAAGGGAGTTTTGTAAGCTGTTCTGTATGCCCACAACATATCATCCAATTTTTGAGACCAATCCTTCCTATTGGGGTTCACCACCTTTTCTAGAATTTTTTTTATCTCTCTGTTAGAAACTTCCGCTTGGCCATTACTTTGTGGGTGATATGCAGTGGTCACTTTATGTCTGACTCCATATTTGCTTAATAATCCGTTGAAAGACATGTTGCAAAAATGAGATCCTCCATCATTAATAATTGCTCTGGGTGTTCTGAATCTGGTGAATATATTTTTCTGTAAAAATTTTAGAACTCCCCTTCCTTCATTATTTGGTAGCATCACTGTTTCTATCCACTTTGAAACATAATCAATAGTCAAGAGAATGTATTGATTGCCGAAAGAAATCGGAAATGGTCCCATAAAATCTATCCCCCAAACGTCAAATATTTCGATCTCCATAATATTATTGAGTGGTAGCTCATGTTTTTTTTGTAATATTTCCTACTATTTGGCACCAGTCACAACTTTTCACAAAAATGTTAGCATCCTTAAAAAAAGTGGGCCAGTGCAACCTGATTGCAGATTTTTGCAGCTGTACATGTTCCTCCGTAATGACCCCCGTATGGTGCTACATGGCATTGTTGTAGCACTGATTCCATTTCGTTCGCTGGAACACATCTTCTTAGTAATTGGTTAGCTTATTGTTTAAAGAGGAAAAACTCATTCCAAACATATTGTTTCACATCTTTCGAAAATTTCTTGCTTTACTGATATTGCATTTAGGGAGAAAGGAAGTCGCTTACAATATAGTTCATAGAGTCTGCGTACCATGACACTGAATATACATCCACTTTCAGCAGTTGTTCATCTGGAAATATTTCTTTTATACTTTCTCCAGGTTGCTATTCACTCCCATTTTCTAGACGAGATAAATGATTTGCAACTTGATTCTCGCACTCTTTTCTATCGCGGATTTCCAAATCGAACTCTTGAAGAAGTAACACCCAACGGATTAGTCTTGGTTTTGCATCCTTTTTTGCAACCAGATACTTGATGGCTGCATGATCAGTGTACACGATCATCTTTGTTCCTATCAAATACGCCCTGAATTTATCAAAAGCAAAGACTACCGCAAGTAGCTCTTTCACTGTAGTGGTGTAGTTTTTCTGAGTATCATTGAGTGTTTTGCTGGCGTAATAGATGGAATGAAATAATTTATCTTTCTTCTGTCCCAGCACTACTCCTACTGCATAATCGCTGGCATCACATATTAGAATAAAAGGTATGGACTAGGCGGGTACTACTATCACAGGCGCGGTTACTAATTTATGCTTTAGCATGTTAAAAGCTTCCAAACAATCTTTATCAAAATTGAATGACACATTCTACTCCAGCAACATGCATAAAGGTTCAGAGATTTTTGAGAAGTCCTTGATGAAACGTCGATAAAATCTCGCATGGCCCAAAAAACTCTGAATTCCTTTTATTGTATTGGTGGTGGTAAATTTTCAATGATCTCCACTTTCGCCTTAACCACTTCTAAACCTTTTTCTGAAACTCGATGACCCAACACTATCCCCTCGAAAACCATAAAATGACACTTCTCCCAATTGAGTACCAAGTTCGTCTCTAAGCATCTCTTCAAAACTTGCTCTAAATTCTTCAAACATGTTTCGAAAGACTCTCCAGTAATGGAGAAGTCAACCATAAAAATCTCCAAACATTCTTCAACCATATCTGAAAATATCGCCATCATGCAACGTTGGAATTTTACTGGAGCATTGCACAGTCTGAAAGGCATTCTTCGAAACGCGAAAGTTCCATAAGGGCATGTAAACGTAGTTTTCTCTTAATCTTCGGGCGCAATTGTGATTTGATTATAATCTGAATATCCATCCAAAAAGAAATAAAATTGTCTACCAGCTAACCCGTCGAGCATTTGATCGATAAATGGTAGCGGGAAATGATCTTTTCGTATGACCTTATTTAACTTCCGGTAATTCATGCAGATTCTCCATCCTGTGACTGTCCTCATCGGAATTAACTCATTCTTTTCATTGGAAACAACTGTTGTCCCACCTTTCTTTGGAACACACTGAACCGAACTGATCCACGAGCTGTCTGAAATATGGTAAATAATTCCAGCATCCAACCATTTGAGAATTTCTTTCTTCACCATCTCCTTCATTACTAGATTCAATCTTCTTTGTTGCTCTATCGTTGGGGAAATGGTGGTGGTCATCTCTGAATTTTTAATTCATCTTATTGTTGCTGTGGTGTTACTACAGCATCAGTCACTGGGTCACACTTTTCTGATTTATCTAAACCCTCTTATTCAACCAACTCATCTTGTTTCTTTAAATTTTCTGCCCTCGGTTGTTTTTCTGGAATTTCCAGCTCTTTTCCATTCCTCAATATAATGGCCTTGCAATGCTCCTTTCCTGGTCTTTGCGGCACTTCCGTATCACTTGGTAATTGCCCCGCATTCCGTGTGTTTAATGATTGAGCCAACTGTTCCATTTGAGTTTCAATATTTTTTATGGAGGCGACTAGATTTTGTAGAATCACGTCTGTTTTGGAGACATATTCTTTGGCAAAACTTTTCGATTTCTCTTGAGATATCATACTATGATTGGTTTGCGAGAATCCTTGAGGGTAGTTTTCTGTAGGTCTGCTTGGTGCTGTAGCATTCTGCTACTGAGAATTCCATTGAAAGTTTGGATGTTGTTTCCAGCCAAGATTATATGTCTGAGAATAAGGATTGTTGTTCCTGTTGTATCCCACATAATTTGTATATTCTGGGTTGGTGGGACATAAATTATTGTCGTGGTATTCCCCGCAGAAAATACACGATACTTCTCTCGTTGTCGGCTTTGACGTGTTGTTCATCAATTTGATGGTATTTTCCAGCGTGGCAATCTTTGTATTCAAGGCAGAAACTTTGTCCAAATCGTAAACTCCAGATACGTGCTTTGTAGAATAAATTCTTTCTGAAGGCCATTGATAACTGTTCACTGCCATTCTTTCCAACAAATCATATGCTTCATTGAAAGATTTTGATAAAAGAGTTCCATTTGCTGTAGCATCGATGATTGATCTGGTCTGGCCATTAAGTCCATTATAAAATGTCTCCAGCTGAATCCAATATGGTATTCCATGATTAGGGCATTGCCTTAACAATTACTTGAATCTGTCTCAAGTCTCATAAAGTGATTCACCATCCCGTTGTTGAAAACTTGTGATTTCATTCTTCATTCTGGCGTTATTCATTGGTGGATGATATTTCATGATGAATTTCTTGGCTAAATTTTCCCATAAAGTGATAGTATTTGCTGGAATGCCGTTCAACCAATCTCGTGCTCTGTCCCTTAAGGAATATGGAAAAAGTTTAAGCCTTAACGCTTCAGCTGAAACTCTAGAAAAATTGAATGAATCGTTCACTTTTTTAAAAACTTTGAGATGCCGATGAAGGTTGTTCGATACTAATCCATTAAACTGCCCAACTGTTTGAAGCATCTGAAACATGAATTGCTTTAACTCAAATCGAATAGCATGTAAGTCTGGTCTCACAAAACAAGGATTCAGATCATCAAGCGTTGGAATAGCAAAATCCTGAATAGGTCGATCTCGGTCATCAATGATACGATTAGGGTTATTTTCTATTTCTGCCTGGTTGGCCATATTGTCTTCTTCAATAAATGATAATTGTTGTTGTCTTCTTCTTGTTCGAAATGTACGTTCGATCTCTGGATCGTATTGCACAAGATCCTGGTTGTACTCATTAGACATCAAGTAATTGGTACATAAAGAAAAATAAATAAAACATAAAAAAAATAAAACGAAATTATAAAGATAAAATTATAGCAAAATAAAATAATTAAGAAATATCCCCAACAACGGCACAAAAAATTTATTAGTGGATTTTTCTACACCTAACACAAGTGCACGTATTGCTAACAAAGTAATAAATAGTAAGTAAAAGTCGATCCCACGAGAATATTCTTAATCAATTTTAATTTACTATAAAATTATATTAAATAAGAATGAATTAACAAGAAAAATAATGTTAACAGTAGAGTAATATAAAATTGAAAATCACTTATATATGCTAAAGAAATAAATTGAACTAATTTATGATGATTACGATAATAAAAGCCTTGGTTATGGTCGATTTTCTCGTTACATGAAATTTACTACTGATGCTATAGAAAGCTACAGAATTTCTTCAGAACAGCGAGAACGAATATTTTTCTAGGGTTCTATCAAATTGCCTAGTTAAATTCAACCTAAGGTTTCTTTCAACTTTGAAAGAATAAAACTTGATTTAAATTTCTTTACAGCCCTATTCTCAATGCCAAATAAATTAATGTCAACAACCTTGTAACAATTTAATTTATTTAATCAATAATGCATCTTAAAATTCTTATTTATCCATCAATATAATAGGAACATGTAACATCAAATTTGTCCGTCGACACAATTCGAATTAAACAATAAATATTATGATAGATTGTTCCATAAAAAATATGTAAACTTTTATAGCTTTAAGTAAAACACATAACGAGTACTTTCTCTTCTAACCGAGATTAAAAACTTAGCATAAAATCATACTAATAAAAACCATAATAAAAATATTCATAAAGAGAAAAATAAAAATAGTAGTAGAAGGAATTGATGTCTTGATGTTGTGGAAGAAGTTCCTATGGAGAGCTCTAGAAGGATGTGTTGAACAGCACAGAAGAGGAGAGAGGCGCCCCTTTTTTTTCCCAGCAGAAGAGAATTTATATCCTTTTCTTTTCAAAACCCCCATAAGCCAACCTTTCTCTTCCTTCTTTTAGCGCCACATCACAATTCTTTTGTCTTTTAATGCCACATTACAATTCTCTTCCTCTTCTCTCTCTTGTTACCAGCCAAGGAAAAAAATTTGATTTTTTTTCTCTTTTTGATTCTTTTAATCCATCTTCTCTCTCTTGTTCTTCCATCCAAATAAATCTCCTTGATTTTAAGATATTCTCCTTCCATCTTACTCTCTTTTAAGTCGTGCAAATGATGCAATCCAATTTTTCCTAATTCTGTGGTCAAAGATAGAAACAATTATTAATGCTAATAATCTGATTTATTTGAAAATATATGCATAAAAATCGATAATATCTTAAATTCTTTCTATGCTTAATAACCTATAATAATTTTTATAATTTTGACCACATTCTATTTAAATTCACTCAAATCATACGAATTTAATTATAACAAATAATATAAAATAACTCTAATTTAAGAGTTATCAGTTAACGTAAGAAGGACGGAATAATGAGGCCTGGTTATATTTTTTCATGAACAAAGTGGCAATCGAGTTTAATGTGTTTGGTATGCTCGTGAAAAATCGAATTCGAAGCAATGTGAAGAACAACTTGATTATCACACCGAACAAGAATTGGATGTGAACGATCAACACCAAGATCATAGAGAATATAACGTAACCATTGCAATTATGATGTTAAAGCAGCAACAGACTGATATTCCGCCTAAGCAGAGGATCAAGAGATCGTTGACTGTTTTCTTGTTTTCCAAGAAATTGAGCTAGAACCGACCATGAAAAAATAACCAATGGTTGAACGTCAAGTTGTGGGACAACTGGCCCAATCGGTGTCGTCATAACAAATGAGAGAAGGTGATCCAGAGGCAAGAAGACAAAGACCATGACCAACAGTACCTTTAAGGTAGTGAAGAACCCGATGTGCGACATCCAGGTGAGTGGAATGAGGATTGTGCATGAACTTGCTAAGAGTGTTAACAGAATATTGTATGTCAAGGCGTGTAACAGTTAAGTAGAGAAGACAACCAATAAGATGACGATAAATAGTCGGATCAGAGAGAGGAGTACCATCATAGGGGCGAAGGTGAAGATGTTGCTCTATCGGGAAAGCTGATGGGCCCAAGCCAACCAGGCTGGAGTCAAATAAAATATCAAGCACGTATTTCTGTTGACATAGGAAAATATTGTGTGTGGACCTAGAGACTTCGATGCCTAAGAAATAACGAAGTGTGTCGAATTCCTTAATAGAGAACGAATCAGGCAAAAATTCTTTCACCTTCGAGATGACAATCTTATCATTCTCGATGATAATAATATTATCGACGTAAACTAGAATGAAGATGGAAGTTTGACTATGCACATAGATAAAAAGGCTATAGTCCGAGATAGATTGGCGAAAACCTTTACGAAGTAGAGCGGATGAAAACTTTGAGAACCATTGACGAGAAACTTGCTTCAAGCCATAAAGTGATTTGTTCAGTTTGCAAATGCGGAGAATTGCCTTGGTTTGAAAAACCAGGAGGGAGTTTCATGTAAATTTCTTTATCAAGGTCACCTTGAAGAAAAACATTGTTAACATCAAGTTGATGTAACGACCAATTGCGAATAGATGCAAGAGAAAGGAGGAGACGTATGGTGACAAGTTTGGCTACCAGGGCGAAGGTCTCATGATAATCGATGCCTTCGACTTGAGTATAATCTTTAGCAACTAAATGTGCCTTATGACGATCAATCAAATCATTAGATCGATATTTGATTTTATACACCCATTTACAACTGATGAGTTTCTTATCATGGGAGAGTGAACAAAGAGTCTAAGTATTGTTGGATTCAAGATTTTTGATTTCAATGGCCATAGCCTCACGCCAATGGGCAAATTTCATGGATTGAGAAAAAAGAACTTGGTTCTGACTTAGTGATGGTTTTGGATAGGAATGCACGATGAGAATTGCTAAAATAGGATAAAGAAAAATAACGACCAAGAGGAAAGTTAGTGGAAGTAGAAACCTTGTTGCAAATATAGTCTTGAAGATAAACTAATGGACGACGACTTCGCAGAGGAGTGGGCAGGGGCGGTGGTGTGGCAATCACGGAAGAAGAATTTACATCAGCAATAGGACTCTCAATCATTGAAGAGTTAGCCGAAGTGAGAGTAGATGATCGGAAATAGATTGTACAATTTTTCAATGGGATAGAGATGTCCAAAAATGTATGATTTTGATTAGTAGGTGAGTTTGAAATATGAGAATCATCAAGAGATGTGATTGAGAGTGGTTGTATTGATGATGTTGGATGGAGATCCCGATATGGAAAAATGGATTTGTGAAATAAGATATCATGAGATACATAAATTTTTCGTGAGTGCAGATCATATATTTGATATCCTTTTTGACCAAAAGGATAGCCAAAAAATATGTTGAGCGTTGCACGTTGATCAAATTTATATTTAATGTGCATATTTTTAGCAAAGCATAAACAACCAAAAACACGTAGAGATGAATAGAATGATACAATATTGAGTAATACCTATTGAGGGGATTTGTAATCGAGTAGGTAATTTATTGATAAGGAATGTTGCAGTAAGAATGCATTCACCCCAAAAAGAAAGTGGTAAACCCGATTGAAAGCGTAGAGCGCGGGCAATATCAAGTAAATGACGATGTTTGCGTTTGGCCACCCCATTTTGTTAGGGGGTTGCAACACAACTTCGTTGATGAGAAATATCATTATCATGCATCCAAGATTGAATTTGCTTAGAGAGAAATTCAGTTCCATTATCGGAACGAATGGTTTGAAGTTGAGGAAGAAATACACCACCATCTCCATAATTAATACGTGAAATCATTAAGTTAAATTATCGATTGATATGTTTAAAAAAATGAGTTAACATGAAGAAGGTTTTTGATTTATTTTTCATCAAATATACCCAAATGCATCTTGAATAATCATCTACAATAATTAAGAAAAAACCAGAACCATTCTTTAATGGTGTGGAGAAAGCACCCCAAATGTCAACATGAATTAATTTAAAACAATCAGAGGAAGCAGATACACTAAGAGAGAATGGAAATTGTGATTGTTTTGCTTGTGGACAAACATCACAAACAAAATTTTTATTCGCATTGATACTAGGAAATTGACGTAAAATGAAATTAAAACGAGATTTTGACAGATCCAAGGCGAGCATGCCATACATCAAAATTATTACTTTGCTGAAATGAAAAAACATAATTATTTATTGAATGTGTATCGAGATAGTAGAGTCCGTCTCGAGCACTACCCTGACCAATCATCTTCTTCGTTAGTTGGTCTTGAAAATAGCAGTGAACAAAGGAAAATATTGCATCACAATGATTAGATTGTGTTAATTGTGAGATTGATAAAAGATTGTATTTGAGTGACAGAATATGAAAAACATTTGTAAGAATTAATGTGAGAATAACACACGGTCTCGATGTGAGTAACGCGGGTTGGTAAATCGTCAGGTATTTGAACGTATAAATCTTTGGTTACAGCCGTGTAGTGAGAAAAAGAAGAAATAAATGTGCACATATGGTTAGATGCACCAAAATCAATAATCCAAAATAAAGGAAAACAAGTAAGCGTTATACTTGTGAGATTGGCGGAAAGACCACTCGATTCTTTTTTAGCAAGAAGTGTGAGTATCTTGTTGTATTAGTGTGCAATCAATTAATTTGATGGAACAGTGGCTATTGACATAGGTTTCTTGTTTTGCTTATCAGAAAAGCCATGAAGTTGGAAACATGTTGCAAATGTGTGACCATGTTTATTGCAATGCTCACAGAATGGACATGCACATTTTCCAGATGATCGAGATACTTGCTTTGACGCATGAAGTGCAGTGGAGTCGATAGTAGGAGTCGAGCGAATATTAATCTCTTGTTGTTTTTCTTCTTGACGCACCAGACTATAGATGCGCTGAATGGTCGGGAAAGGCTCCATCAAGAGAACTTGGCTTCAAATAGCCGAGAAATTATCGTGGAGTCCTTGAAGAAATTCCATGGAGCGATCTTGATGTTGTTGATCGATGATACTTTTGGAATTGGCACAGATACAAGGATGAGTGAGAATAATAGAATTAAGCTCATCCTATAATGACTTCAGCTAGGTAATTAAGAAGAAACATACATATTTTCTTGTTTAAGATTAGAGATGAGTTGTTTTAGTTGATAAATCTTAGCCGTATTCGACGGAGAATATCGTTCCTTCAAGTTTGTCCAGATTTGTGCTGCAGTGTCAGCATATAGGATGCTTGGACGGATGTCAAGTAACACAGAGTTGAGAATCCAACTTCTGACCAGATCGTTGCATCGCTCCCAGTTAGGAATGTCATTTTCCTAATGAGGTTTCGATATGTTATCGTCGACAAATCAGTGTTTGCTCTTCTCACGAAGGGCCATGGTGATGACTCTGCTCCATGTGCCATAATTATCTCTAGTGAGAAGAGGAGTGACAAGGATCGAAGATGGGCTATCCAAATGATGAATCAAAAACGGATCCGTTCTAGCTACAGGGGAGGAAAAGTTGATGTCTGAGTCTGAAGTCAGGATGGACATGTTGCTGGAATGTAACGTGGAGCTTTGATACCATATAAAATGAATAGACTTTTGTGAACTTCACACTTTTTTCATCGATGTAATCGTAACATATATAGTAATACAAGAGCAATAATAATGATATACAACACTTGTGGGGTGCTTCTTGTACAATATTGTTCGCTTTGGATTGAAGCCTGCACAAATTTGTTCTTAGAGTTATCCCAATATGCATTGAACTGGTTAGAGAAGAGAATTCTATTTATAAATTACTCAATTTTCAGTATACACTTCTACTGTATGGGTTGATTTCTCACAATCAACAAAATTTTGGGTCATTTGCCTTCATAGGGTGGGTTGCCCTATAGATTCTCAAGTGAATTTGACAGCACTTCATTACGATTCTCTAGTTCGGTATGTTGCACAAAACTTTCCACTTCTATTTATAGATGCCTACAATAACACAAGAAACCGGTCGACCACAACATCGCATCGGTCGATCGCCTTCAAACCTTCACTCTTGATTTTGTACTTGTCCGATCGACCACATGTATTCATCAATCAACCTCTTCATATAGAATTTTGAATTGACATGTTGACCTCTAGTTATTCTTGCCTTTGGGCTCTTTGAATTTTACATTTGCTCTTTGTTATTATGTAGGGGCACTTGCTCTATGTAATTTTTCAGGTCGTCCTCAGTTGGTCTAGGTCGACCTCCGATGATCTAGGTCAACTACACTTGCTCTCTGTAATTCGCCAGGTCGACCTCCATTAGTCTAGGTCGACTGCACGTGCTCTCTATTATATGATAGGTCGACCACTCTATCTACCAAGTCGACTCTGGTGCATAATTTTCTTGATTTAGACTTTGCAACTTCTGAAATTAATTGAACAAAAACTATTACAAACTCCAAAATACCCATCCCTTCAAAGATATGCAATTGAACGTGGGCCCAAAAGAAGTCGGGTCTTCGACCTACGTTCAGTGGGGCAGCCTAGACTAGAGTCCGACCCAGACGTACATTCAGTGGGTGGGCAGGGCAAAGTCCAACGAAAAATCAAGGACGATGAAAACATAGTCAGGGTTAAAGTAGAAATGAGCAAGGAGAAAAATGTACGAGCTTAAGCGACATACAGTCATTAGCAGGGGTAGACAAACGTCAATGAAAAATTTGGAGTTTTTTTATGTATTACTTCTCAAGTGCTCAAGTTATTGAACAAAGTTCTATGAGACTCTTCCTCACTATAATACTAGTACATTTAGTCTGCCCTCGTCATAGGCTGGACAAAAAGGAGAAGAAGGATGGTAACAATTACCCAATTCTACAGTCAAACCGTAACGGATGAAGTCGAGTCGCTGTCTGGAGGGCTAATCGATATCCATAGCAATGACACTGTGATTGAAACCAGTCCTGACCAGACGTATACAATGGTTGGCACCCTTCCTCTTCTTCCCATCAACCCTTTGGCAAACGGGTACATGTGAGCTAATACCCAAAAGCTAAAGAACATCCCTCCCAAAAGCTTGCTCCATTGTGGTATTACGCTGTACAATGTCCTCGAGGACCCTATTACGATGGCGACGATATTGACCACTATGATAGTCAGCGGCATTACGAAGAGGCTGGTCCATTTGACGACGTACAGATCGGCGTAGATATCAGCTTCATCTTCAGCAGCAGATTTGGAGGTTAACTTGAAGGAAATTTCAATCCCAGCTATGACTTTTAGAAGGCCCTGGATGACGGCCACGAGGTGAGCACTTGTTCCACCTATGACCCAAAATTGTTCGTTTCGCCACCACTCCTCCAGAGCGATGCCGGACCACTTTACCTCCAGGAGAGAGAGAAGAGTGAGGCAAATGGTGATGATTAGAAGGTAGATGAGAAAAGCCACGTTCAGGCTTTGTACGATGAAATGTCCTGTGAAGAGTGAAAATGCCGGGAGGAAGCAGTAAACGACCAAGAAGATGGACGTGAATGGGTATATCCCCACATTGAGGTATGCAACTCGTTGAAGAAATTTGAGTCGCTTACTGCCAAAAAATGCGTTGTTTCTGGAGAAAAATATTTCGACAGAACCTGTGGCCCATCGGAGAACCTGGTGCAGCCGGTCTGTGAGGTTTATCGGAGCTGTGCCACGGAAAGCGTCACGCTTTGTTATGCAGTAGACCGACCGCCAACCCCGATTATGCATTCGATATCCGGTCACCACATCCTCCGTCACTGAGCCGTAAATCCAACCTATTCTGTCTCCCCATTCCGTTTTGTCCTCGTACCTGGGGGTCACAACTCAAAAACATTTAATCACTCTTTTGCCAATTTGAATAACGAAAGTTAGAAACATACCAGCTAGAGATGACAGCGACGGCCTCAGCTACAGTGGGTGCGTCGAGGGGTGGGCGGGGTAGGAGAAGCGCGCCAGGAGGACGACCATTCTTGACAGAGATGTGATCAGCAAGTGGGCGGCCTTGGAACTCGGCTATGGGTATGGAGTCTGTAAACATGGTCGAGTTTCCAAACTTCTTTGGCAGGCTCAGATCAGGATGCGAAGTTAATGGCTGCGTCTCTACGTCCTCTTCCTCAGACAACGATTGTGATCGCATGTGTTGATAGTTAGGAGCTAGCGACTTCGACTGTCCGAATAGACCAGTGTATTCGTGTGCCCTTGGTGGGTGGAAGCCATAGAGGGCATATCGCCTGAACATGCAGCCAGTTCCTACGTAAACTGGCCCTTGCAGACCATCCAACGCTCTCATGTTTCCTGTTATACAACAAAGTCCAGATAAAAAGCAAAACAAAATTGAGATTGAAAGATTCATGCCTATTTTTTATTACCGTCAAAGAAGACAGTGTTGTGGTTGGCGTAACGATCTGACGGATCAATGCCCTCAAATCTCTGTGGAAATTGAATGTAACACAATCTGTCTCCGCTGCGATCCATCATGAAGCACATACCCTCTTTTATGGCTTGGGAATTGTAGATGTAATGATCGCAATCTAGATTGAGAATGAAAGGTCCGTTTGATAAAATGGCCGATGCTCGTACCATTGCATTCATGGCTCCTGCTTTCTTGTTGTGGTCGTAGCCTGGCCTTTTCTCTCTTGAAACATATGCAAACATGGGTATTCTGATGTCAACTCCACTGAAGTCCAACTTATTCTCGTCTGGATGGCCAAGTACCGGGTCGTTTTCTGGGACTTTTGTCATCACCTGGGACATTCAATATTAGCAGAAATTGTCTTTATATCTTGTCTTTCGATTTGTTTTTTGAGTTTTCAGAAACATTGAAGAGAAAAGGATGGCTACTTGCAAAATTCCGGCGTGGTCGCCCTTGGTGTGGTCAGAGGTAGGGTTCAGCCATGTTCCAGGCCAATGGGTACCGTCAGCCATCCACGTTGCCTTGGTCACCTTGATTGGCTCTGTCGGTAGGACCCCGCCGTTTTTCTCTCGGGCCTGCTTCTTCTCCTTCGCCTCTTCCTTCGAGTTGTACATTTCACTTCGTCTATTAATAGCTTCTGGGAGGCCGTTGATCCTAACCTTAAACTCGTCGTACTCTCTTTTGATCCAACGACGGTCCTTGACAAAATCCGGTCGCTTCTTGTTCTTGGTCGGATCCCTTTTCATGTTGAAGTAGCTATC
This sequence comes from Begonia peltatifolia, assembly GCA_022433055.1. NCBI lineage: Eukaryota > Viridiplantae > Streptophyta > Magnoliopsida > Cucurbitales > Begoniaceae > Begonia > Begonia peltatifolia. The sequence continues at coordinate 20,715,418 of CM039529.1, forward strand.
CGGATTCCTCGGTTCAATGTTGTGCTTCCGGCAAAATGGTACCCAAACCTGCACTTTAATGATACAATACTTCTAATCTATTTTGAAATATCAACAAAATGGATGTATAAATTAAGTAAAGGCTGTTGAAGAGAGAAATAGAACCTCAGCAAACTTGACAGCCTCTGCCATGGCTTCAAAAGTGAGAATGGCACCTCCATCATCGGAGATGTAGCATGATAACTTCTCGACGGGATAGTTGACGGCAAGGATGGAGAGGATAGTGTTGGCAGTGACAAGAGGTGGCTCCTTTTCTGGATCTGCAGTGGATACAAAGACATCAACTCCAGGAAGGTCAGAACGCCCATTTGGGTTGGAAGGTGAAGGCTGCTCAAACTTGTCGCGGAGAGCACCCAAGTCGGTTGCACGGTTGATGGGGTTCAGCTTTGGTAGTATGTCTAGCAACCATGAGAAAGCAAACCATATCTCACAGACGATGGACATTCCCCACAGCCACATCGCATCCTGGTTTGGATTTTTAACCCGCCAACCCAGAAAGAACATCAACACTACCAGACGGATTACCACCAATAGTCTGCGTCGGAGACAGAATGATTCAAAGTTTGAACTGACTTAGATTCTATCTCGGTCAGGTAGATGCGACCGAGATTATAAATATATGATTGAGTTGCCAAACTTATTCTATCGTTAAAATTCTGCTCTAATCATGGTTTTTTTCCTTTGCGAAAAGATTTTCAACGTAAATTTCTGTACCGTACTTCGGATTTCTTTTTCAACAAAGAAGATCAAAGCGGTATACCTGTAAGGGCTGAGAACACCAGGGGGGATCTTGATCTTCCTAGTGAGTGGCTTCCATGGCTTGTCCATAAAATCTGACATGCTCATTTCATTTCCGCCGTAAGCTTCTTCTTCTTGCCAAAATGCATTACCAATTCCGTACGTCCCCTTCGATTCAAATAAGAAGCGATTGTGATCGAAATCAGCCGTCTGGCTCCGCAACAACATTGATTTACTATCTGATGATTTCATCACCGACATTCTCCTATCCATCTTTCCGGCGTTGCTATTCCCACCACTACTCCCCCCATATCCACCTTCCCCATCGCCAACCCGCCTAATAAGCTGTTGATTGTCGGACCCAAATCGACTTGTCATATTTGGTCCTGGACCGTTTGGTTTTGAGTCCGACGAGCCTGCCATTGGTTGGTTGTCTGGAGTGGGTGGCATTAGCACGGTGTAGTTGATGTAGTCATTTTGGCCTGAGAATTCGCCTGATATGTCTATCTCGTCATCACGAGATAAGCTTACGACCCGACCACTGGATGTGCGGCGGGCAAATTTTACTGCCTGAGGTGGTCGGTTGATAGAGGATGATGAGGATGACATTGCGTTCTTTGTGGGGCTAGAAGAAGATGCCATCGATTTGATTTGCAGGTCAAGAATCTATCTAAGAAACAACATACTTTTCATGCACGCATAACTAGATTTGCATCGACAATGGCGTCGACAGGAAATTGTTGTGGAAAACAAAAGTGATTACAGAAATGGAGATTGGAGGAGAAAGTGTTGATGAATTGAGTTGATAGTAAGGAAGAAGACATTCCAGATTTGGGTGGTGAGTTCAACGGCGTACAAATTGAAATTGCATCTATTCTTGGTTCCCTTCTTGTGAACTTCCTTTCTTTAAGCCCAGCCATCTCTCTCTCTCTCTCTCTCTCTCTCTCTCTCTCTCTCTCTCCACAACTAAACATAATCACAGCACTTGAGTCTAAGTTATTGAGAAGTTCAATATATTTGAATGATTATGAATTTATCTTATTTTAGTTTCTAAACTTATTTATATTTATTGCTGTGTGAAACAATAATTTATATAATTAATATAATAATTTAGTAATACAAATAGACATTGAAGAAGTATTTAAAAAAATATAATTAATTCATTTAACATATTCATGAATATTTTCATAATATTATTTTTCGTAGTATTTCTACGGACACGTTTAAAACTAGAACTAACATATTCTTTCATAAATTTTTCAAACACTTCGCTATCGGTGAATGATAAAGGCAATTCAGATTATGCTACTAGTTGTGTTATTTCTTCTCTCATTTTATTTTGTAAATATGTAAAAATGCACTACCACTAATATCTAATTGAGATTGTGTTGAATCTCGAATTTCCTCATTTAAGTGACATTTTTGAAAATTTCTACCAATGGTGCTAGTAGAGCTACAAAAAATATAAGCATAATTTTTATAACAGTATTTACATTGAACTCTAATTTTTATTTTACCATCAATTTTAATATCTTTTAAATCAAAATGTTTCTATACATCAGAGGTTTTATGTCTTTTTTTTCTAGGTGAAGTTGATGTTTGTATAGATGATTGTTCTACAGAAAATGTAGTATTTAATTATCTAATTTTTACTATGTTATTATCATTGCGATGATGCATAATAAATAAAACTAAATATAAAATTAAATTTTTAATAATAAATTGATACTACAAAATCAATGTCCATCACTTATACGAAACATAAAAAAAAATAATACAAAAAAATTTAGTTAATATAACTACAATTAAAAATTATATAAATATATGTAAAAAAAATTAATTAAAATATTGTTGAGGGGTGGGACCGTTGCTACTGGGCGAGCCAGCCTGGTTCGCTAAGCTGACTCTTTTGGGGATCGCCTGACTCGATCTTTGGCGGGCTTGCGAGCCCAACCCTTAGACTCGACTAGTCTCATGGGACCGGGTTAATCTTGGCTAATTACAGTAGCGAGCCGAGAAAGCGGGCTGACAGTTAAACATCACTACGACCTTACCAATGGGTGATAAGTGAATATTTTTAATTATAAATTTTGATCGTGAATTAATTTATATTCATTTAAGATAATTCTCCTTATTTTTACTTATTTAATGATTTGTGATAGAATGAAATTCAACACAAATTCAAGAAGATATGACAAAAAAGTTGATCGAGTCAAGCAAGCTTGAAAAAATTTAGCTCACTAAGTTTAATGAGTTAAACAAGTTGATCCTAACGACTTCAACATGCTGAGCCCAATAAGCTCGTCGAAATAAAATTTCAAAAAAAACTTACTCGTAAGTCAAAGTTAAACGAGCTAAGTCGAGTTTGCTATAACATTGAGTCAGCCCGTTCGTTTAACACCTTTAAACTCATGGAAATAAGGATAAAATTGTCTTCAATATTATAGCAGCACATGGCTCAGCACATAGGCAATCTTGAGAAATTTGCTTTGGCGCTTAGGCGCTCATATGCGAATGACTCGTCCTTCAATGCCTCAATCTTTCTATACAGAGAACTGAATGCCCCAATTCAAAGATAAAATTGCACCTTTATCCATGGATCTTAGAGGAAACTCCCAACATTTATGCGCTCGCTGTTCAACTTCCTAGGTGCCCCTACAATAAAAATAAAGGTATGCTAGATGACACTCTTTTTACAATCGATTTTCACACTGTGTATGTATCGTTCACTCATTGATTCGTGAAACTGGTTATATTAAAATATTTATATTATATTATAATAATTTCAATAATGAGTGAAAAACTCATACCGTGCATGAAAATAAAGAGTAAAAATAGAGCTTCAACGTAGCATTGCTCTAAGAGTAAATCTTTCAAAAAAACATTCTACGTGATTTTACAAAATATGGTACATATTTTATAAATGCCTGATTTTTTTGAGAGAGAACCGTTAGAGGAGAAAACTGTCGGCTTTTAAAAGATGAATATTTTGGAGTTTGACGACAATCATTATTTGGGTGTTGATTGTCATGTTTCGATTGCGAAAACTAGTTCTATTTTATTCTCTCAATTTCTTCTAGTATTATTTTCATTATTTCAACTTTGTTATTTTGTTTTTAGTCGGTCATTATTTTTGTTTTCCTTTTTAGTTATTGTTTTATTTTTATCACGGGTATGAACTTAATTTTAAGGGTAAAATTCATTTTAAACCTTAAATTATGACTTTTTTTTTTAAAACCATTAAAGTAAAATTTGTAATAATTCAAAACTTAAACTATAAAAAAAGAGCAAATTATGTAACACCTGGAATTTCATTAAGTGAATTTTGGATTTCGTAATTGTAATCGGTAGAGTTTCGATCGAAATTATGAGCGGAAAATTTATACTATTATGTAAAGAAATCATTTGAGGATAATGGGCAAGAGAAAATTATAAGATTTCGAACGGAAGTGAATAGAATAACGATATTATTAAATGAATTAGGTTTAAAGGCAATTAGGTGATTATTATTATTATTGAAAAAAATAATAAAACAAAACAAAGGGGAGGAACGAAATCCCCCCCCTCCCCTCCACCTCCACCTCCACCTCCACCTCCACCTCCACCTCCACCTCCTTGTTTTGGTTCTTTCTCACCACCAGCGAGAGAACACGGCGATTCTCCTTCCCAGCAATGTGCAGCCAACGCTCCTCTCCGTTCCTTCTTCAACTTTCAGATTTACGGTAAGTTTAGTTAGTTTTGAGTAGATAATTAGTCCTTTAGTCATTTTGAGTGGTAAAACTAAGGGTAGAGAGAGTATTTGTTAGTTTTAGTAAAACTTAAGAGGGAGCTGTGGGGAATTGAAATTAGAATTGATTTCTATCTGTATGTTGGTGTTTGGGCCAGAAGTACGAGTAGATTACGAGATTTTGTGGGAAAGATTGAGCGCTTGGATAACCGAATGCTTGAATTGTGTAACGGTTTCTGTTCGGCCACATCCGGCTAAGTTATGGATATTCAATTAGGAAATGGATGAGACCATTAAAAACTAGACGCCCAGAGGAGCCCGTAGTACTTCGAATCGTCTAATTCGGAATACTATTGGAGAAGTTATAAATTTCTGAAGTTTGGTCAGAAATTGAGTTGGATTTCGGGTTTAGTAGAGAGTTTTGGTTTTGTACGAGTTATGACTTGTGAGCTCGAAATTTATGAGTTGAACAAAGTAGAATTGATGAATGTGTGATTTTATAGGTATTCCAGTTAGCGAGCGAACTACTAGTTTCGGCCTACGAATTGTTAAGGACGCTAGGTAAGTAATGTAGTAGGAGTTTTACCTTCGGACCTACATCACAGTTCAGTAGGATGCATTACACGTTTATGTTATATTATGCTTTCATGGTTGTGCATAATTGTTTTAAAGTAGAAGAACGAGACGAAAATGAATTTCCATGTATTTATGAGACGAAAACAGTAGGATGTGAGTAGTGAAGAACAAAATTGAGAAAATACGTAAATAGATAATGAAGGTGGGGTTAAGTGACATGATCCTATAAGGGGGTCGTAAGGTATGCCATATCTTCCACCGCTTTACGTGGTGGCCCTGGTTCTACGAGGGGGTTTGCGAGGTGTACAACTTTACTAGGCCAAGGTTGACTTTGTCCTACGAGGGGGACCGTGAGATGGGTTACCTTGGTGTAGCTCGTAAAGAAGAACTTAGTAGTAAGAAGATAAAGAATACGTAAGAAAGAGACGAAAACAAAAGTAAAGACGAAATTGTAGAAACTGCATGTGTTAGGGGGTATTTGATTTAGTGTGTGTTTATGTACATTATTTACTTAGCATTACGCTAATAGTTGAGTTCTGTGATGTAGGTGGCAAAACGATAGCTAGTGAGTACTCAAAGCGAGCTCAGGACTAGGAGGCAATTGCAAGAGCACGCTCGTGGATAATCTGGCCGGCTGTTAGGGAAATTTTGACGCGGTGTTCATAGGTACGGGTGTAGAGGTCGAGTCAGAGTCGTTTTGAGTCATTTTGTAAAGAAAATAGATTTCAAACGTTCAGTAGTAGTCTGGATGTATTTAACGATTTTTAGTTGATTGTAAGAATGATGGTTTTGTTGTTTTTAACGTCGAGTCGAAATTGATCGTATTGGAAAACATTAAGGTTTTATTGAGATTCTGTGAGGGAACTATCGACCAATAGGAGTAGTGGTCGACCAGACCCTGCAAGTGTCAACCGCAATGGTCGACTTGCGCGGACAGAGGCGAAGTAAGTGTCGACCTATGGTTGTAAGTGTCGACTGGTAGTGTAAAAATGACAACGGTGTCGACTGCGAGGGTTGACCTGCACAGACAGAGGGGATCAAGGTGTCGACCTGCGGCTGTAGGTGTCGACAGGGAATGAAGGAGATGGTAGAGGTGTCGACTGCGAGGGTCGACCGATGGAAACAGAGATGATTGAAGTGTCAACCGGTTCGTGGGTGAGTAGAAGGAGGTCGACTGTGAGTGTTGACCTGTGCCAGCAAAAACGAATGAAGTGTCGACTGGTGCCGATAGGGGTCGACCGAAAATGTCTTTTAATGTTTTAAAGACTTGATATTCTATTTAAAATAATTTTTTAACCAAAAGTCTTCCGCTGTGAAGTTTTTAGTCGAGTTTAAAAGTATTGTTTCAAGTTGAAAAACAGATTTCAATTTTTTTAAAACGAATTTCATCAGTGGATCATGAGTAAGAGCAGTGAGTAGTAGTTGTTAGCGAACCGAGAATAATGGTAGATTTTTGGGTCGTTACAATTTAAACCTTGCAGGTCGACCGGTTACTGTAGATTGGTCGACTATTGCCTACGTGGCACTGGATGAGGAGATGAATGTTCGCTTGACCTCACACATATGACCTAGAATCAAGAAGCCTGGGTCAATAGTATTTCCGTTGTACAGTTTCTTCATGACATATAGGTTTATGCAGCCCAAGAAATCTTTATGTCCATCTCGCAGCAGAAGGGTATGGGTTAGTATATTGAGAAGAAATCGAGCTCTGATATTCAAATCTCTCGATTGTAGTTTCACGAACCTCCCAATGTTGGAATTACGATGAATTCTTTCGGAGGAACTCTACTCTCTCAAGCAATATAAAAAAAGGGTAGTCTAAAAAAACATGGTAATATTGTTTCGCCCTTCCATAGCAAACTCGAGCTCTGCATTCATTGTCTGTGGACGAATCAGAAGTTGTGTACCGAGGATGTACGTCGTCAAACCTTCTGACCTCCTGGTTGCTGTCAAGTTTGCGTAGAACAAGCAAATTATTCTATCGCAACTATCGTCTCTCAATGCATACATCTTGCGTAGGCTAATGCTGTCAAATATCTATTTGATCTCCAACAACTCCTAACCTCTAAAGTTGACAGTTTTTTAATAAATAATTGAGTATTTGCTCAAATCCTGTTCAAACTTCTCTTGACACTCTTCGTTCCAAAATTCTATGACCAAATATCATCAAATACAAATATTAATAGCAGTGATATATTGAATACTTAATTGAAAAAAGAATAATTGAAACCCAATTAGTTTTTTTAAAAATAAAACTATAAATTTTATATAGTTTGCAAAATTACCACGTAATTTTTTCAATTAACTTTCATTATGAATCTATGACGAGATTATAAAAGTATTAAACAAGCGATTACATTAGAAAAAAAATTATCTTAGAAAAAAAAATGATAATAAAACCTTAAACTATCAAAAAATAATTAATGACAGTGATATATTGAATACTTAATTGAAAAAATAATAATTGAGACTCAATTAATTTTTTTGGAGTAAAATTATAAATTTTATATAGTTTGTAAAATTATCACATAATTTTTTTAATTAAGTTACAATATGAATCCATAAACATGTTGTAAAAGCATTAAACGATAACGATTACATTAGAAAAAGATCCGACTTAGAAAAAAAGGTTAATAAAACATTAAACTATCAAAAAATAATTAATCGCAGTGCTATATTGAATACTTAATTGAAACAAAATAATTGAGACTCATTTAGTTTTTTTAAATAAAACTATAAATTTTATATAGTTTACAAAATTACTATGTTAACTTTTTCTAATTAAATTTGATTACGAATCTATGACAAGGTTGTAAAAATATTAAACAATAACAATTAAATTAGAAAAAAAACCGACTTAGAAAAAAAAAGGTTAATAAAACCTGAAACAATTAAAAAATAATTAATTGCAATGATATATTCAATATTTAGTTGAAACAAAATAATTGAGATCTACTTAGTTTTTTTTTAAATAAAACTATAAATTTTATGTAGTTTGTAAAATTATCATGTAACTTTTTTCAATTAAATTTTATTATAAATCTATGAAAATGTTGTAAAAATATTAAACAATAACGATTACATTAGAACACAACTGACTTAGAAAAAAAAAAGGTTAATAAAACTTTAAACTATTAAAAAATAATTAATCACAGTGATATATTGTATACTTAATTGAACCCAAATAATTGAGACCCACTTAGTTTTTTTTTAAAATAAAACTATAAATTTTATATAGTTTGCAAAATTACTATATAACTTTTTCTACTTAAATTTCATTTATAAATATATGAAAAAGTTGTAAAAGTAGTAAATGATAAACATTACATTAGAAAAAAAATTGTCTTAACAAAGGGGTTAATAAAACCTTTAACTATCAAAAAATAATTAATGGCAGTAATATATTGAATACTTAATTAAAATAAAATAATTGATACTCACTTAGTTTTTTTTAAATAAAAATATAAATTTTATATAGTTTGCAAAATTACCACGTAATTTTTTTAATTAAATTTCATTATGAATCTATGAAGAGATTGCAAAAATAGTAAACAATAAAGATTATATTAGAAAAAAATTGGCTTAAAAAAAAAGTTAATAAAACCTTAAACTATCAAAAAATAATTAATCGCATGGATATATTGAATACTTAATTGAAATAAAATAATTGAGACTCACTTAGTTTTTTTTAAATAAAACTATAAATTTTATATAGTTTGTAAAATTATCATGTAATTTTTTTCAATTAAATTTTATTATAAATCTATGAAGAGATTGTAAAATTATTAAATAATAAATATTACATTAGAAAAAAAAATTGATTGAGAAAAAAAAAATTTAATAAAACCTTAAACTATCAAAAAATAACAATTCAAATTTTAAATTGTCTGACCATCAAGAAAAATTTCGTTGGAACAAGAAAACAGTAAAGAAGTTTTCGAGAGATGTGAAGTGAAAATAGAATAGAGAAACTCTATTTAAATAAAATGAGAATGGTTGACTGGTCCAATTAGACTGGTCGACCCATCTCCTTATTCAGTGTCACGTAGGCAATAGTAGACTAGCAAAGCTTGAAGTCATTTTTTTATAGTTTAATGTTTGAATTGTTCTAAATTTTACTTTAAGTGTTTCTTAAAAAAAAAAAACTCATATTTTAGAATTTAAATTAAATTTTATCTTAATTTTAATTTTGATTCAATGGAATAGATGCATATAACAGATCGAAGGTTACTGTTTTAATCGAAACTGTTACTTATTCTATACCCAATACTTCTAATCAATTGATCATCATTTAACTATAAATAAAAACGTCAATTAAATTAGAGAAAGAATTTCATGCTTGGATGTAAATAGAATAATGTATGATTAAAATTTTTTGGGTTAATAATTTAATTTCTACGTAAAAGAGTAAAGTATCTATGTGGCAGGGTAGCTATTAAAACAAAGTTTTGCATTGAATTGTTGTCTGAGGGGACGTGGATATCTTGAGTCTACATAATTAATTTACAAAAATTTTGATATTTCGTGAAAATATTCCAAATTTATTTTCTTTATATAAAATACAGGATTAGAAAACTAATATTCAAAAAATTAAGGATAGCATTTTTCTAAGAATTATACTTAGCCATTCGATTATTGTTCGTGTTGGGAAAAATAACAAAATCTGGTTAGAACTATGACAACAATACCACTGCAATCGGTACGAGAAACGATAGTAGATGTCACATTGTTAGATTATAACAGTTAATAAGTAAGAGAAATAATAGCAAAAATTAATATTGAGAATTTTACATGAAAACTCAAATCGAGAAAAAATCACAGGGATCGAGTCCAGAAATATCTCGCTATGAAAAATAGAATTTACAATATTTTTCTATCTATCGAATATTATAAAAAGTATTTATTAAGAGAACTCACCACTTTTAGAATTTACAATGTGTACAAAAGCACTACACCTATTTTTCTCCCACTCTTTTTCATTTCTCTCCCTCTAAAAATCATCACTATTTTTTTCTCTCTTCACAGAAGTGATTTTCTTGTTCTCTCTTACATAGAAGCTTCGGATGATTTTTCTTTCCTCAAGAACTCTTTATTTATAGAGAAAGTTCTTCATAAGAAGACAAAACATCACGCATCACGCAGAACAAAGTTTCAATTTTTCTTCTGTATTTCATTTATGACGTGCAGAAGTAAAATTGAAATCTTCTTCTTTATTATATAATGTAGGTCTCTCATCATTAATGAGGGACCCCACAAAATTTTCATCTCGACTTATGATGAGTTATCTCTAATCTTGATGAGCCTATACAGAATTTGTGTTTATTCTTCTGTAAGATCTTTGTCATCATGTCAGAGTCATTATCGTCCGTGTGGATCTTCTCAAGATACACTTGTTTGTTGTCCAACACATCTTGTATATAATGATACTTGACATCTATGTGCTTTGACTTTGAATGAAAGCTCGGGTTCTTGCTCAAATGAATAGCGCTTTGATTGTCGGAATACTTCACAAAATTTCTTTACAGGCTTCTGTAGTCGCCATAAACTCAGGTTCTGTTGTAGACAATGCTATTGATTTTTGCCACTTAGATTGCCATGAAATTGCTCCCCCTCTAAATATAACCAAATATCTTGATGTTGATCTTCTGGAGTCAATATCTCCAACAATGTCTGCATCAGTATAGCCTACCAACGAAGACTTCTCACTTCTAAAACATAAACTGAATTCAGAAGTACCTTTAAGATACTTTAAAATCCACTTCACTGCATTTCAATGTTCTTTACTCAGATTTGTTAGAAATTGGCTAACTACTCCAACAGAATGTGAAATATCAGGTCTCGTACAAATCATGACATACATCAAGCTGCCAAACATATGAAATTCTTTGCATTTCTGTTTTTCCTTCTTCAGTAGAAAGACTCTGTTCGGAAGTAAGTTTAAAATGCTTAGCAATAGAAGTATTGACCGGATTTGCCTTATCCATATTGAATCGGCTAAGAAATTTCTTGATATATTTCTCCTGCGATAGCCATAGCTTTCTACTCTTTCTATCGCGAGTGATACTCATCCCAAGTATCTGTTTTACCGGTCCTAAGTCTTTCATGGCAAAAGACATGTTAAGCTGATTCTTTAACTTAACAATATTTTCTCTGCCTAGGCCCACAATCAGCATGTCATCGACGTAAAATAGGAGGATTATGAATGTGCCGTTCTCGAATCTTTTCACAAACACACAATGGTCGGAGGAAGTTTTCTTGTATCATTGATTTACCATAAAGAAGTCAAACTTCTTGTACTATTGCGTGGGGCTTGTTTTAATCCATATAGACTCTTCTTCAATCTACATACCAAGTGTTACTTTCCATTGACAACAAACCTGTTTGGTTGATTCCTATAGATCACTTCTTCTAATTCACCATGCAAGAATGCTGTCTTTACATCGAGTTGCTCGATCTATAAATTAAGACTTGAGGCTAATCCAAGTACCACTCGAATGGATGACATTTTCACAACAAGTGAAAAAATTTCCTCAAAGTCAACGCCCTTCTTCTGGTCAAAACGTTTCACAACCAGTCGTGCATTATACTTTGATTGTGAATTTTCTTCTTTAAGTCTATATACCCATTTGTTCTTAAGTGCCTTCGCCCTTTTGGAAGCTGAACCAACTCATAAATATAGTTTTCATGCAATGATGTCATCTCATTTTGCATCAAATCTAACCAGTTCTTATTTTGTTGATGCTACATAACTTCCTCATAGCACTCAGATTCATCGCCATCAGTGATCATTACATACTCCTTCACCGAGTATCTTCTCGATGGTTGAAGATCACTTGTTGACCTCCTTAACTTTGGTTCTGCAACTGATTCAAGAGAAATCTCTATTTCTCTTTGGTCAACATCATTAGCTGCTTGATCACTAGATTCTTCAGCATCTCCCCCATCAAAGATTGATTTCTCTAGACCAACTCTTACTGGATGCTCAGCAGTGATCTCTACATCTTTCTTCTTGTCTTCAATGGTCTGATATTCAAAGAAGTTAACATCTCGGCTTCTGATAATTTTCTTGTCAATCGGATCCCAAACCCTATATCCCAATGCATCACTTCCGTATCCGAGGAATAAGCATTCATTAGCTTTGCTGCCTAGGTTGGACCTCCCATCTTTGGTAATATGGACGAATGCTCTGCATCCAAACACTTTTAGAAGCTTATAAGACACGTCTTTTACTATCCATATTCTGTTTAGCACTTCTCCACTAAAAGGTGTTGATGGAGACAAGTTGATAATATTTACTGCAAAATTCATTGCCTCTTCTCAGAATGTTTTGGGAAGTTTTGAATGTGATATTATGCACTTTATCTTCTCTATGATAGTTTTGTTCATTCTTTCTGCAACGCCATTTTGTTGCGAAGTTTTTGGAACAAATCTTTCATGCCTAATTTCATGTATCTTGCAATATTCGTCGAATGATCCTATATATTTTGTAGCGACCCGAAAACCCACGCGGTGGTTCCCTGTCCGCTCTCCCTCTACTATTACTCACACACTCACACTTGGGTAAGATTCGTATAAGAATTTAAAACTTTCGTCCCTCAACTTAAAACGATATTTTTGAAAATGTTTAAAATCATCGCAGCGGAAGACTTTGTTAAAATTTAATTTAAATAAAGTTTCATGTTTTCTAAAGCATAAAAATCATTTTCGGTTGATCCTTGTAAACACCGGTCGACACTTCCATTAACTTTTTTACTACAGGTCGATACTACATTTTTCTGTGTCCGCGTCGGTTGATTCCTGAGATCGACACCCATGTCCATTCTACACTATCGGTCGACACTTGCATGCACCAGTCGACACTATGTTTCTCTCTGTCCGCGTCGGTTGATCTTGGAGGTTGACACTCCCGTCCAATTTTATACTATCGGTCGACATTTACATGCACCGGTTGACACTTTCTTTGGCTCTGCCTTTGCAGGTCGACCCTCGCGGTCGACACCCGCCAAATTCGGTCGACACCTCCAGTATATTGGTCGACACTTACTAGGTTTGGTCGACCACTCAACCTATAGGTCGACACCTCCTTCACAGAATTTTGTCTAAAAACCTTAAAACTTCCCAAAAACAATCGAACTTCGACTCAACGCAAAAAAAAAAAAAACATACAACTTACACTTTCTCCTCAATTCAAATTCATTATTTACATAAGTAAGATGACTACTAAAGTTTGAAATTCGTCTATACATCCAAACGACTCAAAACCATTTCGACTACACTCCAAAACCTGTACCTACGCCCACCATGGTCAAAACGGCCTAACAGCCGACTGGGTCGTCCACGAGCACACTCCTCCAACCACTTCCTAGTCCTAGGCTTTCTCTGAGTACTCACCAGCTATAGCGTCGTCACCTACATCACAGAACTCATCTATTAGCCTAATGCTAAGTAAGTAATGCGTAAAAACATAACATTGTAACAAACACATCCTAACATATGTAGTTTCTGTAGTTTCGTCTTTAATTTTGTTTTCGTCTTTTTCTTACATCTTCTTGATCTTCTTACTACTGAATTCTTCTTTACGTGCTAGATCGAGGTGACACACCCCGCGTTCCACCTCTCAGGACAAGGCCAACTTCAATCTAGTAAAGTGACACACCTCGCAGTGCACCTCTCGGGACAAGGCCACCACGTAAAGCGGGAGAAGAGTGATACACCTCGTGGTCCACCTCTGGGGACAATACCACTCAACCTCACATTTATTATCTTCTTACGTATCTTCTCATTTCATTCGTCTTATTACATCTTATTGTTTTACTTCGTAAAAACATGAAAATTCATTCTCGTACTTTAAAACCATGAATGCATAATCAACTAATACATAACATAAAATAAACATGCATGGATCCTATCAAACTGTGATGTAGGCCCGAAAGCAAAATACCTACTGCTCTACTACACTACTTATCAAGCGTTCTAACAATTCCTACTCCGTATACGGCTCGCTTACTGTAGAACCTATAAAACCACACACACTCATTAATTCTTCTCCGTCCAACTCAAAAAACTTTAAGGGAAAACAACACTCTAATAACTAATTTAACTAAACCCAAAATCCTACACAATTTCTGACTAAATTCAGAATTGCATAACTTATCCAATACTCGTCCGATTTGGACGATTCAAAATGCTACAGACTTCTCAGAACGTCTAATTTCTAACGGTCTAGTCATGTAATAACCCAAAAAGTTCTGGAATTTAAATTATTTTTCCATTAAAATTTTCGAAAAGTTTTTAACGGGAAGTTTATTTTATGAAACTTGGAATTTCATTTGTAGAAGAATTTGTGAATTTTGAAGTTGGGTGGACGCGAAGTTAACGGAGATACGGACAATTAAACCATGTGAGGTCATTTTGGTAATTTGTAATTAATTTAAAAATGTTTTTATTTATATTAAGATGGAATGGCTTCGGGTGGAAGCCATTCCACCCTGTTCTTCACCGAGCACCGTAGAGAGAGAGTGACCGATAGAGTGAGAGAGACTGGGAGAGGGAGCTCTCGACGACCGACCGTTGAGGGAGAGATGCCGGTGTGCAAGGTACTCCGGCGAGTTGAAAGGAGAAACTGGTTCAACCTTTCCGTGTGAAAAACCCTAGGTAAATCCCCCCCGTTTCGGTTCCGCCGATCGAGCGTGGGAGTTCGGTTGTTTCCGAACTCCCGATTGTTGATCTCGGTTTTGAGGTGTTTTAAAAGCTAGTGCGTGTGTGCTGGAGCCAGCAAGGGGCTCGATTTTTCTGCGCCAATTTTGGTCGGAAACAGGTGAGCATTCCCGTGTCTCCCTTTCTGTTCTGATGGCCGAGTGTGAGGCTTGAGGTGGGGGGGTTTCGGCCGATTCTGTGGAGAAATGAGGGTGGATTAAAAACAAAATCGTGGTAGTTAGGTGATTGGCGATAAATCCCCGTGATTTTGCTAAAAATCGAGGGGAAAGGTGAGCTAAAATTCTGGTTTGGTGTTTGAAATTTTCAATTTCTATTTAGATTATCCGGGAATGAATGAAATGTGGCTGTTTGGTGAAGAAATTGGTGAAATTTGGTCGAAGTTGAGATTTCGGACATTTTGGTGTATAAAACCGGTTCTGTTTTTGGAAATTTTGACAAGGCTATGGTTAATTGTTTTAAATTTTGTTGTACTGTGTTAAATTAGATTGTTAGAGGAACGTTTGGTCGCTGGAATCGTTCGATTTCGATAACCGACACAAAAGTTATAAGTGTTTGAAGTTTAGGCCAATTTTCGGCCGAACTGAATTAGTGACCCGTTTTAGTTGAAATTTCATGGGTTTAGTTGGGAAATGTGATTTTTAGCATGTTTAGAGAATTTTGATGCGAATGTTGTTGAGTGATTGTTTATGTTTAGGTGACTCAGATTTTTTGGTGAAGTAGTGCATCGAGTGAGCTTAGCATGCCAGGAAAGTAGTGCATGCATGTGCTTTGCCCAGGTAGGCCTATGCTATGGAACGATAGGATTTGTTGATCATGGTTTTGAATTGTGGAGTGTTGTGATATGTGATGGTGAGGATGACACGTGTGTGGGCGGCTTTGGCCTCGTTGCTGGGAAGACCGGGACATTGGCGATGTGTTGGGGTGTAGTGTGCCGCGAAGTTCATACTCACTCTAACTTGGCTGTTGTGGATGTGGATGTGTGTGGCAACTGTGGCCTCGTTGTTGGGGAGACCGGGACGGGGGCGACGCATTAGGGTGTAGCGTGGCGCGAGGTTCACCTTCACCCTGATGTGGTTGCTGTGTGGTGACGCGGGTGTGTAGCTTGTGGGTCTCATTGCTGGGGAGTCCGGGATGGTGGTGACGTGTCAGGGTGTAGTGTGGCGCTAGGTTTATTCTCACCTTGATACAGCTGCACTATGCGTCACAGATAACGATAACATGAGCGTGAGAGAAGAAACTGCATGTGATAGGATTGCATTGTCGATTTTACATCTCATATCGCATTACTTACTGAGCGTTAGATTTATGATATGTGTTCTATGGTGTAGGTGTAGAAATTGTTGCTGGTGAGCCCCGAGAGCTTAGTCCTGAGGCGTAGGACGGTTGGCAGCGTGCTACCGAGGCACTAGACGGTGGTCTGTTAGGGCGACCCGACCCGACCCGTGGAAGTGGTGAGTTTAGGTGAGGTGTTCGGGGTTACCCTTGTGGTATTTTGGGGACAGTTCTAGTTTACATGTTATATAGTTTACAAATATGGCGTCTCTTGGTTGATTGGCTAGTTTTCAGGATGCGGATATATATATATATATATATATATATATATATGGCCCACAGGGTTATGAGTTCTTATACTTATTACGTTATACCTAGCCTAGCATGCACGTATATTATTTATGGTGGGATACCACCAGTATTGACTTCGGCATTTTACGAGCATGTGCATTTTACATTGTTGAGGCATGTTCATGTTTTGTTGGATCTATACTGCCTATTTGAGTTTGGATGCCATGTTTTACTCGCCCTTATCGATGGGCTCGATTTGAGATTTACCGTGAGATTGTTATATTGACATGCATATGTATTTTATTCATGCATTGGTTTTCTCACGTATGCATTGTTTTTTGATGTGCATTGGAGTTTGATTCTGGAGATAATCGTCTGACACTCTCAGCCTGACCCATATGCTGAGAGTATCAGGGGATTTTGCCCAGACGCACCCGTGTTTGAGGGTTGCCGTGGTACTCCCCACACTTGTTTGGATATAGCCCAGGGCTGAGTGGTTGTGTCCCTGTTAGATGATTGATTATTGTGCGGTACTCCCCGCTGTAGGAGTGATGGGCTCTGATACCAATAAATATTTGTCGATATATATATATGAACATTGTGTTGTTCTATACTGTGGATTTTCTTCATCGATAGTTGTTAGATTTATTTCCTTCCACTCTGTTTTTCCTTTGGTGATTTTCTGGATGAATTTGGATGGTATACTTTGGGAGTTTATATGGTATAGTGTTTGCAGGTTGGGGTCAGTAGGTATAGGTGTTACGCTGCCGAATTTTCGGGAGAAAAGTGGAGTGTAGGGTAGTCGAATCGAGCGTATAGGGAGCGCCGACGAGCTGGTCGTGAGCACGGGGCGTGCTGATCACATCGAGGGCGCTTGCGGAGAGCGCATCATGGCTCCAGGGCGCACGGGGCATGCGACACTACAAGACGCGTAGGTTGTGCGGCACCCAGAGTAAGTGCGCGCGTGCGGACGTGTGGTGCGGAGGTAGGGCATGCGGGGCACGCAGCGGTGAAGCCATGTGCATAATGCGGGGGCACCAGGACAGTGTGCGCGCGGCGCCGAAGGGGAGATGTGTGCGCACGGGGCGCGCGAAGTCGAGTGGGGGTGCCGCGGGGTGCGTGGCACCGTGTCGGTAGCGTGTCGCCATGTTAGGCAGGCGCACAGGGCACGCGATGCCTTCTTGGGTGTGCGCGCGTGGCGCGCAGAGCTGTGTCGGGGGCGCGCAGCGGTGGGCCATGAGCGTGCAATAGGGCGTGCGACGCCAAACTTGGGTGGCGAGCGAGGCGCGTGCCGGACTCCTTTCCTGAAATTTTTAAGTCTTATTGTTTTTTTTTTTTAAATTAAATTGTAATTTTTCGCTGCGTATTTTATATTGAGGATTTACGTGTTCCCTCTTCAGGGCGCGAGTCGTTTTCAAATCGAGTCGAAAAATTTTATACTTACAAATGTTCTTTTGAATATGATTTGAAAATGAAAGTAGTGTTAAATTGAGTGAGTTCACGTTGAGTTTCTGGATGTCTTAGTGTGTAATAGTAGTGAGCGTACCGGTAACGTGTGGATTCTCAGGGTGTGACAAATCAAATTCCTAATCCAACACCTATAGCTTGGCCAAATGTGGCCGAACGGAAACCGTTCCACAATTCGAGTATTCAGCTATTCAAACGCTCAATCTTTCTCATAAAATCTCGTAATCTACTACTTCTTCTAGCTTGAACACCAATATACAGACAAAAATCAACTCTAACTTCAATTTCTTGTATCTCCCCCCTAGGTTTTCACCAAACAACCCAATACCTTTACTAACTTCACTTTTGTCGCTAAAAACAACTAAGAAACTAACTATCTACTCAAAAGCTAACTGAAACATACCTTAGATTTGAAGAAAAGGAGTAGAACCGAAGAGGATCGTCAGCGAAAGAGAATTTACGAGGGAAAGGGAGAGCTCCTATACGGGGAGGGAGGGGAGAATACAGAGAGAGGGAGGGCTTTCTGCCTTCTTCACATATTTTATATATAAAAACTATATTATCAATATAATTAATTCTAATTATTATTTCGCTCTCAACCCTTAATCTTTTAATCGAACGGTTATTTGGTTCGTTTTCGGTTTAATTCTCAAAATTTTTTCTTCTCTATTAGCCTCAAAATAATCTTTTACCTAATGGTAGAATTCTCGGCTCTCAATTCTTACCAAAACTCTGACGATTACAAATTTGTAAATTTGAGAATTTGTTTTAGCAAAAGATTCCAGGTGTTACATATTCACCACCATTATCAGTGTGAATGCATTTTATTTCTTTCCAGTTTTCCATTCTGTGAAAGCATGAAACTGTTTGAAAACGTTAAACACCTCATCTTTGGTCTTGAGTGCATAAGCCTAAACCTTCATTGAGTGATCATCAATAAATGTAACCATGTATTGGGCACCTCCATTTTCGTTGACATGGGACCACAGATATCTGAGTAAACAACTTCCAATACGTTTGACTTCCTTGATGCAGAATTCTTCTGAAAGGAAACTCTTTGTTGTTTTCCAGCCAAACAGTGAATACAGCTTGACAAAGATTCATATGTGAGATTTGACAGATATTCTTTCTTTCCAAGTAATTAAAGTCTTTTCTCGCTCATCTGACCAGGCCGTTTGTGCCATAACTCAATAGACGAGTCATCTTGTGTAGCATTTACTGATGCTTCCTTCATGGTCACTTGAGTCATATATAAACTAGACTCTTTGATTCTTCTCGCTACAACTAGCGAGCCTTTGTTGAGCTCCTATTTTCTGCCAGCAAATTTGCTTTTGTAACCTATCTCATCAAGAGCACCAATTGATATTAGATTTAGTCTAATATCCGGAACATGTCTGATATCTTTAAGCATCAACTCACATCCTGTATTGGTCTGGATACCGATGTCCGTTTTTTCAATTATTTTGAAAATATGACCGTTCCCCATTTTGACAATGCCAAAATCACCGCTGGTGTAAGATGAAAAATACTCCACTTTTGAAATAACATAGTAAGATGCTCAAGAGTCACACACCCAATATGATTTATTCGTCGTGAGATTTACAGCATTTTCACATACAATACATCTTCACTCTCCGAGACAGTTATCGTCGTACTCTTCATTTCCCCTTTAGCACCTTCTGTGCCTTCTTTTTTCTTCAGCTTCTAGTAATCCTTTTTCGTGTGGCCCATCTTACCACAATGATAGCACTTAACATCCTTTTTACTTCTTGATTTAGATCTTCCCGACGTGCTAGCTCTACAGGCCCCACGTTCCATTGATCTCTCTCTTGTTACTGATAAAGCCTCTACAGAGAACTGCTTCTTGTTTTTCTGCCTATTTTCTTCGTCAATAATGGCAGCTGCAATATCATTGAACATCAATGTTGTTTTTACAATACCATTGAGCAAATTTACGATGAGGTGATCGTATGAATCTGGCAAACTTTGAAGAAAAAGCTCATTTATTTTATTTTCGTCGATTTTGTGCTCCATTGCTATTAGTTGAGAAAATAATGTATTGAGAGTATTGATGTGTTATGTCATTGTTGTAGATTCTGACATCCGAAGGGTATAAAATTTTATTATACCACGGCTTCTTCTCGTATAATTTTGTCAGAATATCCCAGATCTGTTTTCCCGTTACCATTTCTGAGACACTTGACAAAATTCCATCTGCTAGAGTAAGATGCAAAATAACTATTGCATCCTCATCCGTTTTGTTCCATTTCTTGTCTTTCACGTTCGTAGGTCTGTCGCCGATGACCATAGCACAACCATCTCTCCGCAATAGTGCCTTTATTTTTAATTTCCACAGAGAAAAATTATTTCCGTTGAATTTTTCGATTTCAATCTTTCTTGCCATAATAACTTCTAAAAACATTTTCGGATGTGGAAGATCAGTTAAAAACTACAACCACATAACATACTTGATTTAAAAAGATTACCCGTGCTCTAATGCCACTTGTTGAGAAAAATAATAAAATTCGACTAGAACTATGACAATAATACCACTGCAAGCAGTATGAGAAACAATAGTAGATGCGATCCGAAAATACTAGAAATATTTTCCCACACCGTTAGATTATAACAGTCAACAAGTAAAAAAAATAATAGCGAAAATCAACACTGAGAATTTTACGTGGAAACCCAAATCAGGAAAAAATCACAAGAACTGAGTCCAGAAAGATCTCACTATGAAAAATAGGATTTACAATATTTTTCTAGATATCGAATATTTTAGAAAATATTCACTAAGAGAAATCACCACTCTTAGAATTTACCATGTGCACAAAAGCACCACACCTATTTTTCCTCCACTCTCTTTCTTTTATCTCCCTCCAAAAGTCCTTACTATTTCTCTCTGTTTTCACATAAGTGATTTTCTTATTCTCTCTTGGGTAGAAGATTTCACTTCTATTCAGATGATTTTTCTTTACTCAAGAACTTTCTATTTATGGAGAAAGTTCTTCATAAGAGAACAAAACATCACACATCACGTAGAATAAAGTTTCAATTTTTTTTCTGCATTTAATTTATGACGTGCAGAAATAAATTTGAAATTTTCTTTTTTATTAAATGTGTGGATCCCTTATCATTAAGGAGGGACCCCATGGTTGGTGTGTGCATTTACGAGAATAACTCAACAAAAAGATAAAAGAATCCTTACTTATCTCAAGTATTAAGTTTTTTTTTTTTGTTTATTAACTGAATAAATAAGTGGAAACTAAAACTAGTACATAAGTCAGTAACAGCCTCCATAAGAAATTTATACAATTCAATTCAACATTTTGTTCAATTGGATTTTATTGTTTCCTAATTCAAATTAAGTTTATTGTTGGATGAATTGCATTAATGATATTGACCTTAAAAAAGAAACTAAAGGTACAACTGGTACACTGTACATAAGCAACCAACCATGCCCCGTAAAAAGTGGATAAGTTTAATTGATAAGTCTCTTAGTCCCCTTAAAAGAGCTATTAAATGCATGAGTTGATCTAAAAGATCAAAGTGGCCTTGTTACGAAGGAATTCCCAGCCTTCTGTAGGATAATCACTTGGACGAGGACTTCCAAAAATCATCGTAAGGTAAACTCATGCTAACGAATAACCAACTTGCACGAATAGAGAAAGATTAATAATACTATGAATGACGTAATAGCGAATATTGCTAATAGTACAAAAAGAAATGTGTGTTCACAAGAAGAACGAGAAAGTTGATGAAGACTCAAAGAGTGATGATGTGGGTCATGGAGCGGATTACCGAGCTAGAGATTCAACTTTGATACTATAAGGTTGATGGAACAAAAATTTTATTTCGTAATTGAATAATAAAATTAAAAAAAAATTAAGAAAAAATCTTTAGAGAAATAAAATAATTCAACATCAAAGTCTAATTTTAATGTCTATTAACAATCTTTAAATAGAAACATAAAATAAATAACTAAAATAAAATAAAAGATTAAATAACAATATGACTAATAAACAATTAATGGACTTGGTTGAGCTTAGGTAGTGATGTTAAACAGGCGGGCTGGCTGTTCGGAAGCTCGGCCCGCTATAGTAACAAATGTGTTTGGCTTAAACCAAACAGACAGAACTAACCGATCTCGACCATCCGGGTTCATGAGGTCGTCAATGACCTAGTCAACGAGCCTGCTCGCGAGCAGTTTGCAAGCTGGAGCTTGGGCTTGAGTCACCTTGGCCAGTGGCCTGTGAGCCATCTCCGACACCTAAAATTCAATTGTTCGATTAGGGTAGAGCCAATCGATCACAGATGAGGGTGATCAATCGGCTATACCTCTGCTATAGTGCTCTTAACCAAAATTGCGTAAAGAGAGGGGCGATCGATCGCAGTTTTCCTACGATCGATCGAGGATGGCATGACAGAGGCAGAGGTGATCAATCGCCCCACCAACCTCACTAGGAGAGATCAATCGCCCCTACTATGACATTGTCAAATGACAATGTCAAATGACAATGTCACCAGTCACCTGGTTCCTGGTCATGTAGGGTCGATTGATTGCCCAACGAACCGTTGCCCCAGGATTTCCAACGGCTGAGAAGATCGGCGGTTGGCTCAAGATTTCCAACGGTCTTATGACCGTTGCTGAGAAGCCTAAATTAATTTTTAGAAACGGTAACAATGCTCTCAGAGCTTTGAGTCGCTGAGATTCTCAGCAACGGTACTGTGACCATTGGAGTAGGGAGCTGCTCTTTCTCCTCCTCTAAATTTTTTTCTATAAATTCTTCCGCTTTCTTTCATTTTGTTTCACCCCAATCTCTATCAATCTCTCTCATTTTTCTCAATCAATTTGTACTCAATTTGCTATCAATCTCATTGAAATCCATTTGCTGATCTCAATTCTTTCTTCAATTTGGTTCAAGAACATAAAATTTAGTTTATCTTTTTACATATATTTACCTAATTTTTAATTATATTTATAGTTATACTAACTTAAATTTTGTTACATTAATTTTTTTTAGGTTTCGTACAAGTGAGTTGATCAATCATCACCTCCTAAGAGATTTTGTTGGACATTGTGGTATTATTTTCTCATTTAAAATTATTTAGTTATGGATCTACGTGATTATAATATTAATGATGATATTGAAGAAATTAGAGAAATAAATCATTCATTTTCACTAGGACAATCATCTGCGCAAGCATCAACATCCATTTCATCACCTCAAAGAAAAAGAAACAAAACCTCTGAAATATGGAAATATTTTGTAATGAAAGATATTAAAATTAGTGGAAAAGTAGAATTTAGAGTTCAATGTAAATATTGTATTAAAAATTATGTATATGTTTCCGGTAGTTCAACTACTTCAATTAATAAGCATTATCAAAAGTGACACTTAAACGAGCAAGTTAGAGACCCTACAAAAAGATTATTAAATGCTAGTGGTAGTGACACATTTTTTGTATTCACAAAATAAAATGAGAGAAAGAATAACAAAATTTGTAGCACAATGTGAGTTGCCTGTAGCGTTCACCGGTAGTGATGAATTGAAAATTTTATGAAAGAATACGCTACCCCTAATTTTAAACGTGTTCCTAGAAGTACAACTAAAATGGATATTATTAAAATGTTTCATAATATGAAAAATGAATTAATTTTATTTTTTTCAAATGCCCCTTGTAATTCTATAGGCTATGTAGTTGTAACATTTCATTTGATTGATAAATCTTGACAATTAAATAAAAAAATTTTAGGATTTTGTAATTGTGAATATCCTCACATTGGTATTACAATTTATAGATATATTGCTACGATATTGTAAGAATATTCTATTCGAGATAGAATATTTATCATAACACTTGATAATGTTAGTACTAACGATATTGCTATTTCTTATTTAAAAAATTATTTTCAGTTAGATGCAACTATCGATTCTTTTTTCGATATGAGATGTGTATGTCATATTTTAAATTTAATTGTTAAAGATAGTAATGACATATATTTCACCTCATATTGAATCAATTAAATGCGCAATTTCTTCTATAATTGGATCTAATTTAAGACAACAAGAATATAGAGATTTTTGTAAAGCTGCCCAACTTAAACTATGAAAATTAAAAACTGATGTAGATAATATGTGAAATTCTACTTATTTAATATTAAAAAATGTTAGGCCATATTGGCAAGTTATTTGTGCTTTTATCAGTGAAAAACACAAAGTATTAATCATGATAAATCTAGTTGCAACGTAACTAATATATTTCTTGATTTTTTAAAATCATTTTATGATGCAAAAAATGAATGTTCAAAAATTTATTATCCCACTTTTCATCTTGTTCTCCCAATTTTTATTAGCTTAAAGAGTAATTTTGCACAATATCGACATATATATGAATTTAGAGATATATTTAATAAAATTTAAACAAAATTTAAAAAATATTAGTTTGACATTTCTCCTATTTTTTGTTATGCATGTATAATGGATCATACATATAAGTTAACAGGAGCACATCTCATTGTTAATAAAATTTCTAATAATTTACAAACTCATTCTTCATTTTTTATGGATCAAATAACACATGGAATTACTAGTCTATATTCTTCTTATGAATCTAAATATTCTAATCTTAGTCATTTACATGTTAGCTCAAGTAGTGGTGGTGGAAATATTAGAGGTTCACAATTTGGTATTCATGATATTTGAAATCAATTATATACAAATGCTTACTTTAGTTCTATGCAAAATAAACTAGAAATTTATTTTGACACTCGATATTAATTTTCTCGCGAAGAAAATTTTGATATTTTAAATTGGTGAAAAATATTTTCAACCACATATCCTATTCTGTCTATAATGGCACGTGATCTACTAACACCTCAGGTCTCTACCATAGCATCGGAATCTGCTTTTAGTGCAGGTGGACGTGCCTACGATGAACGCCGAGTACGACTTGCACCTGATCTCATGGAGGCACTAATTTGTATGAAGGATTGGAATGACGCCTTTACAAGAAACCAACAACGAGAGGACGAAATACTCGAAGACTTCAAAAATTTGAACATTGAAGATTAACATTGTAATTTGAAATTTGAATTATTTTTTCATTTTGTAATGGGTGACAAGTAGTTGGGATGTATTTAATTTGTAGTGATGCAAAATGTATAATGAAGATTATATTTTTTATATATTTGTTTTTTTAGCGAGAGCCGATTAATCTCACAAGTTGGGCAATTGATCGCCCTTGCTCAGTTTTAAAGCGAGTGAGAGCTCTCACAGTCTCACTCACTCAGTCCTTGCCCCTCCTTATCAATCCCGAATTCCCGATCAATTGCCTTGTCGAAAGCTACCAGACGAAACCCAATGCCAAAAATCGACAAAGCTCCTGTAAATCTTCGCAATGCTTCCCGTCAATCTCTCCACAATTTCGACCTCCAAATCCTCCGCCGAAACTCAGTAAATCTCAGCCATCCTACCAGGTTCTATTTCTTCCGCAATTTGATAATTGAATTAATAGAGCTCTAGAATTTGGGCTGTATAACTGTATTGTTTGATTTTTATGTTGATTTTGATTGCTGAGTTTGGTTTGGGATACAAAAACAATTGTGAGCGAAGTTTTATAACTGTGCACGCAAGTTATTCGATAAAATGTCTATGAGAATTCAAAGTTTTAAAAATTTATAATTTTGTTTTAGTGATTAATAACTAATAAATTGTGTAACTTACAGGATAAAAACATTTTGCCAAAACGTTTGAAAGCTTCTTCAAGCTCAAGCTCAAGCTCAGTTCTAGTCGGCCAAATCGATCACTCTTTCATCAACTCTGAGTCAAGTAAATTTTTCATGGATTTCATGAACAAAAATAAACCAGATGGGTCTGATGGAAATATTTTAGTCATGTTTAGGAAACGAGGATGACAGAATCTTGTTGTATTAGGTGGTGATGTAAACTTATGTAACGCCCAAAGTTTTTCTACTAAATTAATTTATGAATTTACGTAATTGTAATTGGTGGAGTTTTAGTCGGAATCGAGAGCGGAGAATTTTTTATCATTAAGTATAAGATCATTTTGAGGTTAATAGGGAAGAGATTTAACACCCCGAGAACCCACACGTTCCCGGTGCGCTTCCTACGTCTACACACTATGACATATAGAGACTTGACGCGAACTCACTTAGTTTAATACTACTTTCATTTTCAATTCATATTCAAAAGAATATTTGTAAGTATAAAAATTTTCGACTCCATTCGAAAACAACTCGTTCCCAAAAAGGGAACACGAAATCCTCAATATAAAGTATGCAGCGGAAAAGAAAATTTTAAAGTAGTTTTAAAATCAAACGCCAAGACTCGAAATTCTAGAAAGGTTCAACACATGCCTTGAGCTACCCGACTCAGTGCCGTGCGCCCATGGTCCCGCGCCATGCACTTTGTGCGCACACACTTTACTTGGCGCCGCGCGCCGCGTGCGCCCACATCCCTACTTCGGAGCCCCACGCGCACCCTCTCGTTGCCGCGCGCGCCTATTTAACACCGCCGCGTCACGCGCACGCCCACAACGCCGCGTGCCCCACGCACCCTGCCTCCGTCCAGCACGTCCGTACGCACGCCCTCACCTGACGCCGCACGACCCGTGCACACTCGCAGGACCGCGTGCCCTACGCGCTTGCAGTCACGCCGCGCTCCTACGTACACCGCCACTCTATTCCGTACCCTCTCGACTCTCCATCCATTTCTCCTGAAAATTCGGCAGAGAAACGCCTAAAAACTGGCTATCCTAAACCCTCCACACAGTTCACCAGAAAACTAGAAATATCCATCCCTCAAACTATCCAGAGGATCTCCATAACAAAATCTAATTTTAAAGACAACGAAATCCATCAACTACAAATGAAGAAAGCCCACAGTATAGGGTAATGACATACTCCAATATATAACAATACTCACGCGTCTCCAAAACACCACAAACACTCTATACAACCCTGTACAACCAATGCTTATACGATCTCGTCCGATCACAAGAAAAAGTATCCCGACACAAAAGCAAACAACTCATGCACATCTCACCACCACCTACCATCTCCACGGGTTGGGTCGACCTAACAATCCGCAGTCAGGTGCCTCGGTCGCACCCCGCCAACCATACTACGCCTCAGGACTATGCTATCGGGGCTCACCAGTAATAACGTCTGCACCTACACCATAGAACACACATCATAAGCCTAACGTTCAGTAAGTAGTACAATATGAAAGTAAAAGCCGACAATACAATCCTATCGCATGCAGTCGCTACGCCCACATTCATGTTGCCACATCTGTGACGCGTAGTGCAGCCGCACCAGGGTGAGAATGAACCTAGCGCCACCCTACACCCTAACACGTCACCACCGTCCCGGACTCCCCAGCAACTAGGCCCACAAGCTACACATATGCAACACCCCAAAGCAACCACGTCAGGGTGAGGGTGAATCTCGCGCCACGCTACACCCTGACACGTCACCCCCATCCCAGCCTCTACAGCAACGGGGCCACAGTTGCTACACACATCTATTTTGCGACAGCCCAGCCGGCCCACTGCTCGAGCGAAATCCGCGACTGGTGTTGCACCAGCCCACACACTAGTAGGATCTGCGGTACCACTGTTCATCATCCTCACCGCCGACACATACACGCCGCGTGACTGCCTTGTCGGCCCACTTCTCGAGCGAAATCTGCGGTTGGTTACGCACTGGCCCACACACAAGGAGGATCTGCAGTCCACCGCCACGTTTCACCACTTACTCAAAATATATTCAAAACCATTTTCGTTCCCTTTTTAAAAAAACATGATGCATGTCAAACAATACGCACGTACACCACAATCAATAACATAAATCTTAAAGTTCCACCGTGTAGGCCTAACTGGGCAAAACACAAGCATGCACTACTTACCTGTCGTCTTAATCTCACTCGACGCACAGCTTCGCCAAAAACACCTCAACTTAAAACATAAACAATCACTCATCAATCTTTGCATCAAAATTCACGCGACGCTGCACTTTGACGGTCCATGCTTAAGCTGAAGCTTATTCTCCAGACGTCAAACACGCTGATGCTCAACTCTGAACTCTCGGCGCTCAAGCTCTCTGGCCGACGTCCAATAGGTGAGAAGACAACAATTTTCTTAATAGATAGTTAGTATTTTAGTTGTTTTGAGTATTAAAAATGAAGTTAGAAAGAGTATTAGGTGGTTTGGCGAAAACCTCGGAGGAAGCTGTGGGAAAATTGAAGTTAGAATTGGTTTTTATCAGTATGTTAGTGTTTAAACTAGAAGTAGAAGTAGATTACAGGATTTTAGGAGAAAGATTGAGCGTTTGGATAGCCGAGTGCTCGAATGGTGGAACAATTTTTGTTCAGCCACATTCGGTCAAACTATAGATGTTGGATTAAGAGTTTGTTTAGACCATTAGAAATTAAACGTCCTCAAAATCCCGTAGCATTTCGAATCGTCCAAATAGGACAAGTATTGGAGAAGTTATGAATTTCCAAAGTTGGTCAGAAATTGAATTGGATTTCGGGTTTAGTTGAGAGTTTGGTTTTGTAGGAGTTATGACTTTCGAGCTAGGAATTTATGAGTTGAACGAAATAGAATTAATGGATATGTGGTTTTATAGGTTCTTCGATTAGCAAGCCATATTCGGAGAATAAATTGCTAAGGACACCAGGTAAGTAATGTAGTAGAACTTTTGCCTTCAAGCCTAAATCACAGTTCAGTATGATGCATTGCACGTTTATTTTATGTTATGCTTTCATGGTTGTGGATCATTGTTTTAAAGTAGGAGAACGAGATGAAAATGAATTTGCATGTATTTATGAGACGAAAACAGTAGGATGTGTGTAGTGAAGAACGAAATTGAGAAGATACGTAAGTAAAAAATGAAGGTTGGGTTGAGTGGCATGGTCCTATGAGGGGAGCCGTGAGGTATGTCATTTCTTCTCTCGTTTTACGGGGTGGCCCTTGTCCTATGAGGGGGATTGCGAGGAGTACTACTTTACTAGGCCAAAGTTGGCTTTGTCCTATAACAGGGACCGTGAGATGGGTCACTTTGGTCTAGCGCGTAAAGAAGAACCTAGTAGTAAGAATATAAAGAATATGTAAAAAAGAGACGAAAACGAAACTACAGACGAAACTGTAGAAATTGCACGTGTCAGGGGTGTTTGATTTAGTGTGTGTTTATGTGCATTACTTAATTAGCATTAAGCTAATAGTTGAGTTCTGTGATATATGTGACAAAGTGATAGCTGGTGAGTACTTAGAGCGAGCCCAGAACTAGGAGGCAGTTGGAGAAGCACACTCGTGGATGATCTGACCGGCTGTTAGGGCAATTTTGACGCGGTATTCATAAGTACGGGTGTAGAGGTTGAATTGGAGTCGTTTTGAGTAATTTCGTAAAGAAAATAGATTTCAAAGGTTCAGTAGTAGACTGGATGTATTTAACAATTTTTAGTTGATTGCAAAATAATGATTTTTGTTATTTTTAACATCGAGTCGAAATTGATCGTATTGCAAAAAATTGAGGGTTTATTGAGGTTCTGTGAGAGAAATGCCAACCGGTGGGCTAAGTGGTCGACCAGACCATGCATGTGTTGAACACGAGGGTCTACCTGCGCGGGCAGAGCTGAAGTAAGTGTCGACCTATGGTTGTAGGTGTCGACCGGTAGTGTGAAAAAAGTCAGCGGTGTCGACCGCGAAGATCGATCTGTGCGAACAGAGAAGATCAAGGTGTCAACTTACGGCTGTAGGTGTCGACTGAAAATGAAAGAGATGGTGGATGCGTCGACCGCGAGGGTCGATCGATGGAGACAGAGATGATTGAAGTATCGACTGCTAAATAAATGTGTCGACCGGTTTAAGGGTGAGTAGAAGGACGTCGACCGTGAGGGTCGACCTTTGCCTGCAGAGACAAACGAAGTGTCGACCGGTGACGATAAGGGTTGATCGAAAATGTCTTTAAATGTTTTAAAGATTTGATATTCTATTTAAAATGATTTTTAACCAAAAGTTTTCCGCTGCGAGGTTTTCAGTCGATTTTAAAAGTGTTGTTACAAGTCGAAAAACAGGTTTCAAATTTTCAAACGAATTTCATCAGTGGATCATGAGTAAGAGTAGTGAGTAGTAGTGGTCAGTGAACCGGGAATCGTGGTGGATTTTCGGGGCGTGACAGAGATGGTATCAAAGCTTTTACCCAACCGGTAGTATGGCCGATGAGAACGTCGGGCCCCTATAAGGAGGGGTGGATTGTGAAGGCATGAGAGTCTGTCACAATTCTCACACCGCTTAGGAAAAAGTAGAGTGGATAGTTATTCAGTAGTATGAGGGAATGGTACGGCAATTCCAATCTTTGTCCCGATTTGCCAGTAATTTGGTAAGCCGAAACGAAGATAAGGTGTTCCAGTTCGTACAGGGATTAAAGCCAGAAATATACAAGGGAATGAAGATAGCGGATACGAACGTGCCTTACTCATAAGTGGTGGCCAAGGCACTTGAGGTGAAAGAGCCGAGATGAAGTGTATTAGGCAAAGAGAAGCCCCGAGGAGGTTTTTCTGTGAGATTACTCCTCAACAGAGCAGAGGTGTCCTTCAGCAGCAACAACAGAGAGGCACTAAGAGGCCTAGTGATGGACAAAGCAGTCAGGGGAAGGGCAAACGGACATAGGAGACTGGGAGATATCCTTAGTGTCAAAAGTGTTTGAGATATCATTCGGGCAAGTGCAGGTTGAGTTCAGGAAGATGCTATAACTACAATGAAGCCGGACATTTTTCAAGAGATTGCTTTAAGCTCAGAGTTACCCAATGTTTCAATTGCAACGAGGTGGGCTATGTTAGCAGAGATTGCCAAGCTCTAAAGAAGGGTCCGACGCGTACAACACCGAGAGTATTCGCCATGATCGAGTCGGGCGAGGATGACCAGTTAGCCGTAGTGTCATGTACTATATTGGTAAACTTTATACCTACGTACACTTTGATTGATTCTGGTGCGACGCACTCGTTCGTTGCAACTTCATTCGTGGTTAAGTTGGACGTATGGCCTGTGTCAACGGACTGTACTTACGAGATAATGTTACCTTTTGGTGAGCGTATGCATTCAAATCAAGTGGTGTGAGATAACATAGTGTCGGTGGGAAGCAAGAATTTATTGGCCGATCTCATTATTATGGGTATAACGGGATATGACGTGATATTGGGACTGGATTGGCTGTTCAAGCACTACATTACAATTGACTGTGGGGCGGGCACGGTGAGTTTTCAATCGCCGAATGGTGAGAAGCATACCTTTCAGGCCGCGAAAAATGCCAAGAGGATACCTGCCATGGCGCCTATCAGTGCTTGTTAGGTTTTGAGCGGTGAATGTTTTGGCTTTCTCGCTGATATTATTGATGTTCAAGTTCCCTGAGAGTTAAGACCTCAGGATATTCTCATTGTTAAGGATTTCTTGGAGGTTTTTCTAGATGATTTGACTGGTCTACCTCCGGACTGACAAATAGAATTTGCTATAGATGTGTACCCAAAAGCTAAGCTGGTGTCGGGAATCCTTATAGATTGGCACCAACGGAGCTAAAGGAATTAGAGAAGCAATTAGGAGATTTTATGGAAAAAGGATTTATATGCCCTAGCTTTTTGCCTTGGGGCGCACCGATCCTTTTCGTCAAGAAGAAGGATGGGTCGTTACGAATGTGCATCGACTACAGGGAGTTGAATAAGCTGTCGATTAAGAACAAATACCCTCTGCCAAAAATAGAAGGTGTATTTGATCAACTCCAAGGTACATGAGTGCTTTCAAAGATTGACCTGAGATCGGGTTATTATCCGTTGAAGGCCAGGCCAGAAGATATTCCAAAGACGGCTTTACGGACGCGATATGGGCATTATGAATTCATCGTGATGTCTTTCGGACTGACGAATGCCCCAGCCGCCTTTATGGACCTTATGAATAGAGTATTCCATGACCATCTCGATAAACTCGTGATAGTGTTTATCGATGATATATTGGTGTAATCACGTAGTAAGGATGTAACGTCCCGAGAACCCACACGTTCCCGGTAAACTCACTACGTCTACCCATTGTAACATATAGAAACTCGACGCGAACTCATTTAATTTAATACCACTTTCATTTTCAAATCATATTCAAAAGAACATTTGTAACTATAAAAATTTTTACGACCCGATTCGAAAACAACTCACACCACGAAGAAAGAACACGAAATCCTCAATATAAAATACGCAGCAGAAAACACAATTTAAAGTAGTTTTAAAAATAAGATGACAATATTCGAAATTCTAGAAAGGAGTCCAACACACGCCTCGCGCTACCCAACTCAGTGCCGCTCGCCCGAGTAGCGGCGCCGTGCGCCCATGGTCCTGTGCCGCGCACCGCGCATGCACACTAGACCTAGCGCCACGCACCCCGCACACTTGCCCACTTGGCCTACGAGCCGCACACCCTGAGTGCGCGCCCACTTGCCCACTTCGGCGCCCCACGGGCACCCTCTCGGCGTGCCGCCCGCCAACTCAAAATCGTTGCGTTATGCGCACGCCCACAGCGCCGCGTGCCCCACGTACCCTGCCTCCGTGCAACACGTCTGCACGCACTCCCTCACCCAACGTCGTACGACACGTGCGCACTCGCAGGGTCGCATGCCCCACGCGCCTGCGGTCACGCCACGCTCCCGCGCACACCGCCACTCCCTTCGCGCCTCACCGCGCACACTCTGACCTATTCCGTACCCTCTCGACTCCCCAACTTTTCTCCTAAAAATTTGGTAGAGTAACGCCTAAAAACTGGCTATACCAAAATTTAAACCCTGCACACAGTTCACCAGAAAACTAGAAATATCCATCCATCAAACTATATAGAGAATCCCTATAACAAAATCGAAGTTTAAAGACAACAAAATCCATCAACTACAAATGAAGAAAGTCTATAGTATAGAGCAATGTCATACTCCAACATATAAAAGTACACACGCGTCTCCAAAACCCCACAAACACTCTATACAACTCTGCCCAACCGACGCCTATACGAACTCATCCGACCACATAAATATCCCGACGAAAAGCAACAATTCAAGTAAATCTCAAGACCACCTACCATCTCCACGAGTCGGGTCGCCCTAACAATGCGCCGTCCAGTGCCTCAGTCGCGTGCCGCCAACTGTCCTACGCCTCAGAATTAGGCTTTTGGGGCTCACCAGCAACAATGTCTGCACCTACACCATAGAACACACATCATAAGCCTAACCCTCAGTAAGTAATGCGATATGAAAGTAAAAATCTACAATGCAATCTTATCACATGCAGTCTCTACACTCACACTCATATTGTCACATCTGTGACCCGTAGTGCAGCCGCACCAGGGTGAGAATGAACCTAGCGCCACCATACAACCTGACACGTCGCCACCGTCCCGGACTCCTCAACAACGAGGCCCACAAGCTACACACACGCAACACCCCACAGCAACCACGTCAGGGTGAGGGTGAACCTCGCGCCACACTACACCCTGACACGTCGCCTCCGTCCCAGCCTCCCCAGCAACAGGGCCATAGTTGCTACATACACCCATTTCGCGACAGCCCAGCCAGCCCATTCTTCTAGCGGAATCTGCGATTGGTGTTGCACCGGCCCACACACTAATAGGATCCGCGTTACCACTGTCCATCATCCTCATAGTCGACACATACACGCTGCGTAACAGCCCAGCCTGCCCACTACTCGAGCGGAATCTGCAGTTGGTTACGCACCAGCCCACACACTAGCAGGATCCGCGTACCACCGCCACGCGTCGCACCACTTACTCAAAATATGTTCAAAACCATTTTTGTTCCCTTTTTAAAAACATGATGCATGTCAAACAATACGCACACACACCACAATCAACAACATAAATCCTAAGGTTCCACGGTGTAGGCCCACCTTGGCAAAACACATGCATGCACTACTTATCTGGCGTGCTAAGCTTACTCGACGCACAGCTTGCCAAAACGACTCAACTTAAAACATGAAAAATCGTCCATCAATCTTTGCATCAAAATTCACTGAATCCGCTAATAATCACATCTCTCAACTAAATCCATGAAATTCCAACTAAAACGGGTCACTAGTTCGGTTCGGCCGCAAACCTGTTTAAACTTCGGATGTGCATAACTTTTGCGTCTCTTATCGAAATCGAGCAATTCAAGAAACTACACGCTCCTCTAGGAACTTATTTTAACATACTAAGACGGATTTTAAAACTGTAAGCCGCCGCTAGGTGAAAAACACCAAAAACTGAATTTTCCATTCACTCAAAAATTCCACATTTTCGATTTTTCAACAAAACTCACTCAATGCTCGTCTTACGCACTAAAATCCTCCACACTAACATCATATGTCACGAATCTATTAAAAAAAAATGCTCCCTAATCCAACTTGGCCAAAAATCTAACATAAACTTCCGAGGAGCATAACTTTCGGGTTGGGCATCAAAATCGAACGATTCCAGTGCTCAAACGTTCTATTAACAATCTAATTTAACCCACTAAAACAGAATTTAAAACGAATAACCGAAACTAGACCAAAGCGGTCAAAAAAAGAACCTGTTTTTCACAAAAAAGAAAACAAATTTTGACATCAACCTGATTCCCACCAATTTCACCATCAATCTACCACATTATAATCTACTAAGTGTAATTTAGCACAATTCGAAGCTCACATCAACCCTACACTCGGTTACCATAACAGAACAGAACAGCAGAAGAGGGAGAGACATACCAAGGGAGTCGTTCTGCACCTGAACGGGAGGAGAAAGGGAAGAAGAATGCAAGCAGAGCGCTCAGTTGCTGACAACCGAGCTGAACAGAGACTCTCCCTCGCAATCGTCGACAAAAAGCACTCGGGCTCTCTCTTCGGGAGTTCGAGCTGCTGAAACCGAATGACTTCGGTTCGTCGAAGAAGCAACACTCGCCTGCGGTTTCCCTTTCACACTCACGTTCGTCGGCCGCCGATCGAAGGCAAATTTCCAACTCTCGATCGCCCTTCGCTCTCGGATGATCGGCGAAGAACAGAACACTGAATGGCTTCCTACCGAAGCCGTTCAGTTGTTTTATTTTTATTTTTTAATTTTTTTAAATTAAATCAATAAATCAATTACTAAATTTCCCTTACGCACTACAACGGTCCGAAACTTCGTTAAATTCGCATCCTGCCGAATTTAAAACTTGAAATTTCTTCTACGAAATAAATTCCTAGTCTCAAAAATAAATTTCCCGCTAAAACCTTTTCGAAAACTCTAACCGAGACTTAATTTAAATTTCAAAAATTAAATCTAAGATTCAAAATTTCTCGGGTTATTACAAAGGAGGATCATAAAGAGCACTTGAGGTTGGTGTTGCAAACTTTGAAGCGACACCAGCTGACACGATTCCATCTCGAATGAGTCGTGTTTTACCCACAAATGAAACAGAAAAACAAAATATAAGCAGAAAATCGAATGCTGTCCGATGAGCAACCTTTTTAGGCTCTCGGCATAACGATCTTCCGAAGGAAGATGGCAGCAAACGGGACCAGTTTCGAGCCACTCTCTTCGTGTACCCTTCTCTG
Source organism: Begonia peltatifolia (assembly GCA_022433055.1). NCBI lineage: Eukaryota > Viridiplantae > Streptophyta > Magnoliopsida > Cucurbitales > Begoniaceae > Begonia > Begonia peltatifolia. The sequence continues at coordinate 20,750,866 of CM039529.1, forward strand.
GAAAAGAAAGGGAAGACGAGTAGAACGATGGCTATTCAAGCAACCTCGGGCTTGAAAGCTCAAGGAGATGAACTGCTTCTCGGTTCTTGACCGAACCGAGCCTTACCGTTCACCAAGCTTCAACTACTTTGGCTGAACACAAAAGGGCTATTTCTCATATATTCAACAAACCTTACACACACCAATAGCCATGTATTTATAAACCTAGGGTGGCTGAAGGGTAGAATGGACTTGGGCTTCAAGATGGGCCACATGGTTGGCCATTCTTGGTCCACTTGCACACCAGATCACCTTCAAACTTTGGCTCATTTGTTGCATCAGTGGGCTGCTAAACTCCTGCCCAGTTGTTGCTTCTAACCACCATCTAACTTAACATACATATAATCCTAATGCCTAAGGATGCATGCAATTTTAAAACATTACAGGAAGATGAATGTTTACCAACAAAAACAAAAGGCGAATGTTTGCCAAATAAAGTTCAATTCCAAATTAATTCCGAGGGAGACAAATATCTTCTTCAAGTGCTTCCATCTTTAACTCCCACGATAGCAAGTGCAAGGGTTGATCCTTGTCCTTTGTGCTCAGGTCCCATTCCAAATCTGCGAATAAGCATTCGACACCTGTAGTTCCTGCAAAAGAAGTGAACTTGTTAGTGAACAGGTTGGATAGAGCTCGTGCCTTGGTTTGTGATCGAGTGAAGGCTGTCTTCCACGCGTCGCCTTCTTTCATCCTGATCTGATGGTAACCGCTTTTAAGATCTATTTTAGAGAAAATGGAGGCTCCACTGAGCTCATCCAACATGTTCTCGAGCCTGAGGATGGAAAATCTATACTTGACAGTAATTTGGTTAACGGCTCGGCTATCGACACACATCCTTATGGTGCCGTCTTTCTTGGGAACTAATAAGGAGGGTACTGCACAGGGACTAATGGACTCTCTAATGTAACCTTTATCCAAAAGTTCTTGTACTTGGTCCTGCAGTTTTTTGGTTTCTTCAGGGTTCATTCAGTATGCTGGTCTATTAGGTAGTACGGCTCCAGGTAGGAGATCAATTTGGTGTTCAATGCCACGCAAGGGTTGTAGACCTTGGGGCAAGTCTTCTGGGAACACATCTTGGAACTGGTTCAGTAAAGTTTTAACGGCTTGAGGAATAACTCCTAGTTCTATAATTCTATCTCGAAAAAGTACCAAAATCAGGGGATCTCCTCTACGCACAGACATCTCTATCTCCTTCTTAGTCATGAATAAAGTAGTCTTATCATTGGCTTCCTTTCTTGCAGCGTCATCTCTAGATATTTTTTCAGGGGTCATAGGAGCAAACTTAAAGGTCTTTCCTTCAAACTTAAGGGAATAGTAGTTAGTGTAGCCGTCGTGGTTTACCTGTCGGTTAAACTGACAGGGTCGGCGTAGGAGTAAATAACTTGCACTCATAGGCACAACATCGTAGAGGACCGTGTCCTTGTACTTCATGAGGGCAAATTCAACTTTCACTTGCTTGGTAACCTTGACATCATCCCTATCATCTAGCCAACGTAACTTGTAAGGGTGGGGGTGAGTGTTGGTCTCTAGGCTTAACTTGGTTACTAACTCTGTGGAGGCTACGTTAGCACAACTGCCTCCGTCTATAATCAGGGAACATAACTTCTCCTTGATGAAACACCTGCTACGGAAGATATTCTCACGCTGACAGTCTTCTTCAAAATTCTTAGTGACGAGAACACGTCTTCTTACCATAAGCATGGGTCTTTCAAGGGCGTGGAAAACTTCCTCTTGGGAGTCGCTATCCTCTTCATCTTCTTTTACACTTTCTCGCTCGTCTTCGCTCGTAAATTCTCCAGTGTCCTCCTGGAGGATCATCACTCGTCAATTAGGACACTGAGCCATGAAATGACCCAAGCCATAACACTTAAAGCATTTAAGGTCTCGCGATCTAAAGGAATTGGCACTCTCTACTAGGGTCTTGTTGCTTGATTCTTTGGGTGACCAACTACGTGTAAACGGTTTCTTTCCCTCAGTTTTGGTGAAAGTTTTGTTTGGTTCTGGTTGCGAAGGGGTGATCTTAGGAGTAGTCTTGAGCGGAAATTTTTGGGTGAAACTAGCTTTTCTCTTCCTACTACGTTATCGCTCTACTTTCATAGTCATTTGTACTACCGCGTCAAGGGATTCTAGGGGATGCAGCTCAATAATGTCTCCTATATCTTGTTGCAATCCTCGAATAAATCTTGCAAGTACTTGCTCTTCAGGCTCGTCCATATCTCCACGAATCCTAAGGGTCTCAAACTCAATAAGGTACTCTTCAACAGATCGACCTCCTTGTCTCAAGTTTTGGATTGGTAAGAATAGCTCTTGTCGGTATTGGCTAGGTATGAATCTTTTGGTCATGAGGGACTTCATCACTCTCCAAGTGATGACATGGTCGTCTCCTATCTCCTGTCTTTGGGATTTAATGTTAGCCCACCAGAGGGCCGCGTATCCCATTAGCTCGACCGAAACTAGCTGGATTTTAACCTTATCTGAATATTCATAGTAGTCAAAGACTTTCTCAACTTTATCTATCCAATCTAGGAAGGTGTTACCGTCGCACGCGCCATTGAATGACGGAACATGCAACTTAATGTTCCTAAGATCGTCTAAGTCCTTTTGACGGCTAGACCTGAAATCCTCTTCTTCGTCTAGGGTCCACTCATTATCATCATGATAATCAAAGTCTTGGAACTCCCTTCTTGAATTAGGTGGCCTCTCGGGGAAGGATCCTGGTCGGGAAATCTCCTGGGAGGGTATTCAGTTCTCCTAGGGTTATCAGGTCTCATCCTAGGAAGGTCATCTCGAGAAAGTTCTTTGGAGTTAATCTTATTGAGGTTATCCATTATGAATTTTATACCAAGGGTTAAGTTTTTGAGTTGTTGGCTTACATTACTAACTTCTCCATTAAGTCCAAACAACAATATCAGCACAAAAATAGTATTAAATCACTAGGTACAGAGCAGCAACAGAATGGTTGTTCCGAATAAGGTAATAACACTAGCTGGTATATAGCACACTCATATGCATAATAACATAAATGTACAATACCAGTGGTCCAGCAATAGACACCTACCACCTGCACCTACCCTCAAACAGCAGCTAAGCTGTAGGGTGTTCTGTTCTCACCTGCACCTTCCCTCAAACAGCAGCCAATCACAATATAAATATAAACATACGAATATGAATATGAACAGATCAACACATAAGTTTTCGGCTTTAAAGACTAAATGGTTTTGAGTTTCCGGTTTTTAAATTTTGTCCATTAATAATATATCTACGATAGTGTTCAAGCTTATCCTTATATGTTAGACACAAAATTAATAGAACTGGTTTCTACCTTTTTCCAAAATCAACGAACCTGAGAAGAAATGAAAAGTTTGCAGCAAACAAAGTGTGTAACAAGATCAATCCACTCATTTGTAGACATTTAGGGCAAGCTATCCATGGCTTGACACGATTCCACCTCGAATGAGTCGTGTTTTACCCACAAACGAAACAGAAAAACAAAATATAAGCAGAAAACCGAATGTTGTCCGATGAGTAGCCTTTTTAGGCTCTCGGCATAATAATCTTCCGAAGGAAGACGGTAGCAAACGGGACCAGTTTCTGGCTACTCTCTTTGTGTACCCTTCTCTGGAAAAAAGAGAGGGAAGACGAGAGGAACGATGGCTATTCAAGCAACCTCGGGCTTGAAAGCTCAAGGAGATGAACTCCTTCTCGGTTCTTGACCGAACCGAGCCTTACCGTTCACCAAGCTTCAACTACTTTGGCTGAACACAAAATGGCTATTTCTCATATATTCAACAAACCTTACACATACCAATAGCCATATATTTATAGACCTAGGGTGGATGAAGGGTAGAATGGGCTTAGGCTTCGAAATGGGCCACATGGTTGGCCATTCTTGGTCCACTTGCACACCAGATCCCCTTCAAGCTTTGGCTCATTTGTTGCATCGGCGGGATGCTAAACTCCGGCCCAATTGTTGCTTCTAACCACCATCTAACTTAACATATATCTAATCTTAATGCCTAAGGATGCATGCAATTATAAAACATTACAAGAAGACGAATGTTTGCCAACAAAAACAAAAGGCGAATGTTTGCCAAATAAAATTCAATTGCAAATTAATTCCGAGGGAGACAAATCCCTTCTTCAAGTGCTTCCACCTTTAGCTTCCACGATAGCAAGTGCAAGGGTTGATCTTTGTCCTTTGTGCTCGGGTCCCATTCTAAATCCGTGAATAGGCATTCGACACCTGTAATTCCTGCAAACAAAGTGAACTTGTTAGTGAACAGGTTGGATAAAGCTCGTGCCTTGGTTTGTGATCGAGTGACGGCCCTCTGGGGCACATCACCAATTTTATGTAACCTTTTCTAAGTACGCGTTTTGGCTGGATAGGATTCAGTTTCTGGGACATGTCATCTCGGGCGATGGCATATCTGTTGATCCAGCAAAGATCCAGGCAGTTAAGGAGTGGCCACAGCCGAATAATGTCACGAAGATGCGGAGTTTCCTCGAGCTGGCGGGTTATTACAGGAGGTTCATTGAAGGATTTTCGGAGATTGCAGCACCTCTGACCCATTTGACGAGAAAAAGTGTGAAGTATGTGTGGTCCAAGGATTGCGAGCACAGTTTCCAGACATTGAAGCAAAGATTGACTACTGCTCCGATTTTGACACTCCTTACCAAGGACGAAAAATTTAGTATTTATTGTGATGCTTTCATGGTAGGTCTTGGATGTGTGCTCATGCAGGAAAGGAAGGTGATAGTCTACGCTTCTAGGCAGCTGAAGAATTATTAGCAGAATTATCCGACACACGACCTGGAGTTAGCCGCGGTAGTCTTCGCACTAAAAATTTGGAGACATTATCTGTATAGACAACTATGTGAAATATATTCGGATCACAAGAGTTTGAAGTATATCTTTTCTCAGAATGAGTTTAATATGAGGCAGCGACGGTGGTTGGAATTCGTGAAGGATTATGATGTTGAGATTAAATACCACCCCGGCAAGGCAAACGTGGTGGCTGATGCATTGAGCAGGGTGACGGCATCCACTTCGGCAATGGATTCAGCTATGCCACTAACCTTGAATGCAGAATTTCAGAAGTTCAACTTGGAAGTTGTGTCGAATGTCTCGGCCATGTTATCGGCTATGTCCTTACAACCTACGATTCTTGAGAAGATTAAAGCAGGGCCAGAAAGACGATGCGAAGTGCGATGAAATTAAAGCAAGCATGACTTCTAGTCATAGGTCAAAATTCAGTTATTTGAACAACGGGATTCTTAAGTTTTGAAATAGATGGTTCGTTCCAGATAATGAGGAGCCAAATAGGGAGATATTATCGGAAGCTCATTGTGCTAGGTTTTCTGTGCACCTAAAAAGCACCAAGATGTATAGAGATCTTAAGCAGCATTATTGGTGGCCCGATATGAAAACGATTGCGGCAAACTATGTTGAGCCGTGTTTAATTTGTCAACAGATTAAGGCTGAACACCAGAGGCCAGCAGGAAATCTACAACCATTGCCTATTCTCAAATGGAAATGGGAGCAGATATCGATGGACTTTGTTGTCGGATTGCCTCAGTCAACAAAAGATTATAATGGCATATGAGTGATTGTAGATCGATTAACCAAGTCAGCTCATTTTCCTGCCAGTGAAGATGACGTACTCTATGTACCAGTTTGCCGAACTGCATGTTCAGGAGGTCGTACGGTTGCACGGAGTTCCGACTTCGATCGTATCAGACAGAGACCCGAGATTTACGTTGAAGTTTTGGAAGAGTCTGCACAAAGCCATGGGTACGCAGCTCAATTTTAGTACGACATTTCATCCTCAAACGGACGGTCAATTTGAGAGGACCATTCAGACGTTGGAGGATATGCATCGGGCTTGCGTACTGGAATTTCAGGATTCGTGGAGCAGATACCTGCCATTGGTGGAGTTTTCTTATAATAACAACTATCAGGCTACGATAAGTGTGACTCCTTACGAGGCTATTTACAGGAGAAAATACAGATCTCTAATATATTGGGATGAAGTCGGCGAGACAGGATTGGTTGGTCCGGATATTTTGCAGCAGACAATAGAGAAAGTTGCATTTATTCGGCAACGTATTTTAACAGCTGAAAGCCGACAAAAGAGTTATGCAGATCGCGGAGAAGAGAGTTAGAATTTGAGTTGGGTGATGAAGTCTTTCTGAAAATTTCACCATTCAAAGGAGTTGTGAGATTCGGGAAAGGAGGCAAGTTGAACCCAAAATTTATTAGACTATTTCCTATTACGAAAAGAATAGGAAAAACAGCTTACCAGCTGTAACTACCAACCTCGATGGAGGGAATTCACAATGTATTCCACGTTTTCATGTTAAGGAAGTGTATGCGAGATCTTTCCCACGTCGTGGAGCAGCAGGATATAGAAGTTCAACCCAATTTGACGTATGAGGAGAAGCCAGTGGAGATTCCGGATTATGCAGTGAAGATTTTACGCAACAAGTAGATTCCACTGGTGAAAGTATTATGGCGCAACCATAACGTAGAAAAAGCAACCTGAGAGCGGTAGCAGGACATGATGAGCCGATATCCAGAGTTGTTCAAGTAACAAATTTTAAAGACAAAACTTTTGTAAGGAGGGTGGAATGTAACACCCGGAACTTTCCTCTAAAACTTTTTTGATTTTACGTAATTGTAATCGGCAGGGTTGTGATCGGACTTGATAGCGGAGAATCTCTACCATTAAGTAAAACATTATTTTAAGATTAATTGAGAAGAGAAAACTTAAAGAATTCAACCGAAATCGAACCGAATAACAGATTTATTAAATGGTTAAGGATTGAGGGCAAAAAGGTAATTTGGTTTAATTATTATAAAAAAGAAAAGAAAAAGAAGAGTAAAAGCATGAAGCCCTCTTCTCTTCTTTCCTTCCCCGCGTGAAACCTCTTCTCTTCGGTGTTTTCCTTCATTCCAATGACGTTCAGCGACGATTCTCCTCCGTTCTCCTTCGATCTTCCGATTTAAGGTAAGTTTTCAGTTAGTTCATAATAGATAGTTAGTATTTTAGTTTCTTTGAGTGTTAAAAATAAAGTTAGAAAGGGTATTTGGTGGTTTGGTGAAAACCTAGGAGAGAGCTGTGGGGAAATTGAAGTTAGAATTGATTTCTATCAGTATATTGGTGTTTAAACTAGAAGTAGAAGTGTGTTATGGGATTTTATGAGAAACATTGAGCGTTTGGATAGCTGAGTGCTCGAATGGTGGAACAGTTTTTGTTTGGCCACATTCGGCCAAACTATAGGTGTTGGATTAAGAGTTTGTTTAGACCATTAGAAGTTAGACATCCTCAGAAGCCCGTAGCATTTCGAATAGTCCAAATCGGACGAGTATTGGAGAAGTTATGAATTTCTTAAGTTGGTCAGAAATTGAGTTGGATTTCGAGTTTAGTTGAGAGTTTAGTTTTGTACGAGTTATGATTTCGAGATAGGAATTTATGAGTTGAACGAAATAGAATTAATGGATATGTGATTTTATAGGTTTTTCGGTTAGCAAGTCGTATTTGGAGAATGAGTTGCTAAGGATGTCAGGTAAGTAATGTAGTAGGAGTTTTGCCTTCGGGCCTACATCATAGTTCAGTAGGATGCATTGCACGTTTATTTTATGTTATGCTTTCATGGTTGTGCATCATTGTTTTAACATAGGAGAATGAGACGAAAATGAATTTCCATGTATTTATGAGACGAAAACAGTAGGATGTGTGTAGTGAAGAACGAAATTAAGAAGATACATAAGTAGAAAATGAAGGTTGGGTTGAGTGGCATTGTCCTATGAGGGGGGCTGTGAGGTATGTCATTTCTTCTTCCGCTTTACGGGGGGGCCCTGGTCCTATGAGGGGGATTGCGAGGAGTATTACTTTACTAGGCCAAGGTTGGCTTTGTCCTATAAGGGGGACCTGAGATGAGTCACCTTGGTATAGCGCGTAAAGAAGAACCAGTAATAAGAAGATAAATAAGATGTAAGAAAGAGACGAAAATGAAAGTAGAAACGAAACTGTAGAAACTGCAGGTGTTAGGGGGTGTTTGATTTAGTGTGTTTATGTGCATTACTTACTTAGCATTACGCTAATAGTTGAGTTCTATGATGTAGGTGACGAAGCGAAAGTTGGTGAGTACTTAGAGTGAGTCCAGGACTAAGAGACAGTTGGAGGAGTACGCTCGTGGATGATCGCCGACTATTAGGGCAATTTTGACGCAGTATTCATAGGTACGGGTGTAGAGGTCGATTTAGAGTCGTTTTGAGTCATTTTGTAAAAAAAAATATATTTCAAAGGTTCAGTAGTAGACTAGATGTATTTAACAATTTTTAGTTGATTGCAAAATAATGGTTTTTGTTGTTTTTAACGTCGAGTCGAAATTGATTGTATTGGGAAAAATTGAGGTTTATTGAGGTTCTGTGAGAGAAGTGCCGACCGGTGGACTTAGTGGTCGACCAGACCCTGCATGTGTCGAACCCTAGGGTCTACCTGCGCGGGCAGAGCTGAAGCAAGTGTCGACCTATAGTTGTAGGTGTCGACCGGTAGTGTGAAAAATGGCAGCGGTGTCTACCGCGAGGGTCGACCTGGACGGACAGAGAGGATCAAGGTGTCGACCTACGGTTGTAGGTGTCGACCAGAAATGAAGGAGATGGTGTAGGTGTCGACCACGAGGGTCGACCGATAGAGACAAAGATGATTGAAGTGTCAACCGCTAAAGAAAATTGTCGACCGGTTTAAGGGTGAGTAGAAGGAGGTCGACTGTGAGCATCGACCTGTGCCGACAGAGACGATCAAAGTGTCGACCGATGATGACAGAGGTCTACCGAAAATATTTTTTAATATTTTAAAGATTTGATATTCTATTTAAAATGATTTTTAACCAAAAGTCTTCCACTACGAGGTTTTCAGTCGATTTTAAAAGTGTTGTTTCAAGTCGAAAAACAGGTTTCAAATTTTCAAACGAATTTCATCAATGGATCATGAGTAAAAGTAGTGAGTAGTAGTGGTCAACGAACCAGTAATCGTGGTGGATTTTCGGGGCGTGACAATTCAACATTGTTTTTAGCACTTTTTGATTTTTCTCTTTTTGTTTTTTGATAATGGACAATATTACTTACTTGATGGTTTGGTTTGTTTTTATATTTTGTTATATTCACTCATTTTGTTACATGATGTTTTTATATTTACTTTTTAGGTTTTTTTAGTCTATAATATATTTTATATTATTTAATTTTTTAATTACCGGAACCGAACCAAAACCGAACCGTTGATTTCGGTTTGATTTAGGTTTCCTGACCAGTTTTGATTTCCAAAATTGAAACTGACAACCAGTCGATTCGGTTCCCCTCCCAAAATCGAACCGAACTGAAGTTTGCTCACCCCTACCTTAACAAGTCAAGCCTGACAAATCAAAAATACATAAATATTTTCAATTTATATTAATGTAATGTCTATTTCTAAAAAAATATATTTATTATTAAAATTATAATAATTATTTATCATTATAATGATGAAATATAATAGTTAATTGTTTAATTAATAAAATAGTTTTATTAATATATAAAATTATATGTATTTACAAAAAACGTTATTTGAAATGAACTAATAACAAATATTACACAAATATCATTACAAATATTTGATAGTTGCATCAGTACAAATTATGCACATACTAATTAGGTTGTCACCTATTTAATCGCCACAGATGACAAACGAGCTAGTCGAACCGTGCCAAGCCAACCCTAAAAAACTCTGGCTCACCCAGTCTAACAAACCTAGCGAGCCTAACAAGGCGAACCTAACGAGCTAACAAAAAAAAATTCAACTCAAACCGACTTACGAGTCAAAGTTAAACAAGCCGAGCCTACTATAGTACCGAGTCGGCCGAGCAGGCTGATTGTCATCTCTAGGTGACCTCAGGTTTTCCATAAGTTACAACCTTTGGCACTAGCTCAAAATTCGCAAACTCATACTAACTTAAAAGAAACCAAATTCATGAATAGCCTACTCAACACTAAGAGAAGATATGAACTAGAGATGGTTAACGGGCGGGCTGGCGAGGCTCGGCTCGCTACTGTAATGGGCCGAGCCTAACCCGTTCTCCTGAGACGAGTCGAGCCGAGTTCAAGAATCGGGCTCACGAGCCTGCCAAGGACCGAGCCAATCGAGCCGGCCAACGTGCTGGCTCGTTGGCTCGGCAGGGTGGCTCGGCAGCATCCCGCCGATGGCTCGTCTGTCCGTCCATCCTCAGCCTCAGGATGCTGGACCCAGTCAACCACCCTCAAAAATTCAGACGGTAAAAAATACTAAAAACCCCTGAACAATCAACTGAAAATGAGAGAAAATAATCAATAATCAACTAACCTCTGACCTTCGACATTTTCTTCGATATTTTCTGATGATAAACAATAAAGATAGAAGATGTTGAGAAAAACTCGATGAAACTGGTTTTATTGAAAACTGGGAGAAAATTTCTCAAGTTTTAGTGTTTCACTCACCTCACCGGCTCACGGCTCACCCCTAATCTCACCGTCTCACCACTTTGTCGGTCTGTGTCTGTCCGTGTTCGCCTCCCTCTGGCCTCTCGCTTCCCAAATATGCAAAACAGAACCAGGAATTCGTTCTGATCTATTCTTTTTTTTTTTAACTTTTTAACTTAATAATATAATATATTATT